>JAQMYL010000007.1:16331541-16346642 GCA_030014365.1 Clarias pachynema | reverse complement strand
ATAGATAGATAGATATTGTAGATAGTACTTTATTAATTATAAAGAAAAATTGTAAATTTACTAGTTTTATTTATTAAAGAACGTTGCTATTATATTTAATATCACAGAACATCCATGACACAAGTCTGTTTCTGCTCTCACTTACATTATAGAACATATAAACAGTAGGAATGTTACAAAGCAATGATTCTGGAAACTCCTTCCATAAACATTAAATAAATACTGCGTCAAATCAAGAAAACCTTGCCATATCAACACGCTCCCTGTGGGCTACAGTAATACTATAGAAACTGTATTGTTGTAGAATTTAATGGAAACATGTGATTTGCACCTGCATTACTGTCAGAGTTTCTGTTATAGAAAATACATCAACATCTTCTGACCAATCAGAATCCTGAATTTAACCACACATCCAAGTAATTTTCAGTTATAATTTTAACAGGCAAACAACATGTTAACCAAAAGTTGCTTTCAACTGTAAAACAAACCAAATAGCTCATAAGTCTTAATGAGCTGAGCAAAATCCCTCGTTAACAACAGTGAGATGGCTTAAACAAAAAAAATCCAAACCATAAAAAGTGATAATAAGGGAGAAAATTTGACTGTTAAATCTAAAGGTCACAGGTCCTTATCACATCCTCTGTGTGTCTAAGTTACAGATTTTTTAATACAAAAGTTCAAACTAAAAATGAGCATAAAAGCAGGCAGCTGGAAACAGACGCCCGACCTCTTGCTGCTTCATCACGGCTTAATTAAAGGTGGCGTTTCTAAAGCACTAATTGACAGTGTGTCTCTGTGCAGCTCCGCCTCCAGGCTTAAGTATGAAATCGGTGTATTGTTTAAAGAAACTAGTTTATTTCACAGCAAGAGGTCGTCCAAGTGTTAATTACATCAGCACAGAGCAAGTGTTTTCTCTCTGATTCTCTGGGTCTGGGTCACACTACTTCGTTGGCTAATTAGCATGTAGAAAAGAGAGTATAATAGAGCTTCTCTTCAGAATGTGTATAATGGCTACGTCAAAGATGTATAAATTCAAAAAAGAATGTGTTTGCAAGAACACAGCTTATGTTTTCTTGTTTACAGTGTGTGTGAGTTAATTTACAAGTCTATAAATAGTCCAAGTTAGTACAGTACACAGTCATACACAGTACGATATGCAGTGAAATGCTTATACGACCGCCAGTGACCTTAAAAAAGAAAATTAAAGCTTATAAATATGAATAACTAGACAATAAGATAACATTGGTAATCTTATTTTCAAGCAGGATGGTGCACCACCCCATTTTGCTCTTACTGTACATGCATGGTTAAACCAGCAATTTCCAGGACATTGGCTGGGATGACAGAGACCTCATGAATGGCCTCCAAGAAGTCCAGATCTCACTTTATGTGATTTTTTTCCTGTGCAAAGGAGGAGGTGTAAAGGATACAGCCTCACACACCAGAGGACTTGGAGGCATGAATTCAGGAGGTTTTCAGCAATAACTTTCTTCAGAAGTTCCTCCAACTTCCTCCATTTGCTTTCATTTTCCTACATAATAAAGTACATGTACAATATGTTTAAATGGATTTGTGTTAGAAATGTGGACTTTATTACCAGCTTTTAATGCCTAGTTACTTTTCACCTACTCCATATATCTATGTCTATCTGTCTGTCTGTCCATCCACTGTTGTTGTTGATCTTTTGGCTGCTCCCGGCAAGGGGTCGCCATAGCAGACCATCCAGTCCACACATACAAGTTTTACGTCGAATGCCCTTCCTGACGCAACCCTCCCATTTTGTCCGGGCTTGGGACCAGTGGCTGGGGTTTGGGCATTTTCTGGGAATCGAACCTGGGCCTTACACATAGGAGTCAAAACATCTACCACTGAGCCACCATCCCCTAGTCTATCTATTTTTCTGTCTGTCTGCTGGTCTATCCTGCTGTCTATCTACCTACAGTATCTCTATGTCTGACATTTTGTGTCTATTTCTAATCATGAACTCTCATGACATTGTCATTACTGTCGGTCTGCCTGTCTGTCTGTCAAGTCTCTGTGTCTGCCTGCATGTCTGTTTTCATGTATTTCTGATTGTGTTTGGGTGTTTGTTACTGTCTGTCTGTGTACCTGCTTGTACAGTACAGTATATGTTTGTGTTCCACTGCATTGTGTGGTGTGAACTACAGCTCAACGAAAGCTATTTTCTAGGAAGCTTTATTATGAGCTCTGAAAGCATGCATGGCTTGTGAGTTAACCACTGCACAGTTGGATCAAAGCAAGAAACCTTGAGGAGTTATTATTGAATACCAAAGGTAGATTTTTAAAAGATGGTTAAATTCAAGAAATTTTCTAGCTTTAAAACAATGGCTATACGCAAAACCAGTAACACTTAAACCAGAGTTTCCATGCAAATGTAAGTTAACCGTCAGTGTAATTGACAGCGTAACAAGCCAATGACATCACAGCATGAAGGGATGGGCAGGACAAAGCAATACATCACGCCCAATTCAGTCAGTTAGCTACTTATTAGCAGCCATGTCTTTAATTCTGTTGAAAAATACTCCTATTTATAACAGATGGATCACATACAATATATCTGGTGAAGTTCTGTTACCCTTTTCTAGTAAAATCTTCCTCCATTGCATCCATTCTGCTTCTAATTTTCTGCCCTGCAACCAGATGTCACTCATCATAATAGTCATGTGACCGCAAACAACCTATTGCAGCACAGCGAGGCGTCATGTCGCTTCTTCCTGGTTAGCTTGTCTCTGGAATCATTGCAACATGTTGCTTATTGTCATTTTACTGGTTGCCATGTTTCTTTGTTGTCGTGTTGGCATGTCACTCATTGTGAATGTCGTGTTGCTTGCTGGAGAGTTGCTGTTGCTGTCTTGCCTGTTGTTGTGTCACCTATTTTCCTGCTTTGTCTTTGCAATTCAATGAAATTTTTATTTATATGCCACTTTTAAGTGTGAACATTGTCACAAATCAACTTTACATAAATATATATAGATTGAAAACAAAAAGTTTATTATTCATCCTAAATATCCTAAACTGGCAGCACAGCTGATTAGTGGGTAGCATTACTGTTGCCTCGCACATCCGGTGTTGGAGGTTCAAATCTCGCCCCCGGTCTGTATTTGTGTTTGAGTTTGCATGTTCTACGTGTGCTTGGTTGGTTTCCTTCCGTGGTCCAAAGACCTGCAGTGTAGGCAGATTGGCATTTCCATATATATATGTGTGTGTCTGTATGTGCACATTTAACTGCAAGATCTTTAGCATCATACATTATTGAGTGCTGGCGTAAAGTCATGGGTCATTGCAGCCAACTATTGGTAATGATTAAGGTTAAAGAACAGAATAGACAAGCATGACATTGGTGTCACTGGTTGGCATTCCCCTGATATCATGTAATATGTTTATCTGCTGCCATTTTGCCTATAGCCTGTTTCCTCAAAATGTGTTGCCGTTACCTTTTGCCATATTGTTTATTCCCGTATCAATGGTTTCCTTGCCACGTTGTCATTTCAGTGCATACCGTGGTGGTCATTGCTATTTTATCTGTTCCTATGATGTTGATTTCACCTGATACTGTACCATTTGACCTGTTGCCATGTCATCAGTAATGGTTTCACATGTTGCCATTTTTCTTGTCGTCTTATTGCTTGCTACCATTTCACTTGCTGCTGTTTCATCTGTTACATATGTTGTCTGTTGTTATTGTCTGATGCAATTTTTCCTGTTATGGTTTCACATGTTACTGTACATGTTGCCTGTTTTCTGTACTACATACTGTATTGCTATGCCACCCATTTGCTGCTTGTTATTCTACAGTATCTCTAGTTTCTATTTGCCTGTTGTCATGTTACACATTCCTGTGTCATGTTGTAGTCATGTTGCCTGTTATTGCCTTGTCAGTTGTCTAGTTGTTTATTGCTATGTCTGGCTGCAAGTTACCCGTTTCCTTTTCAATGGTCCCTGTGTTGACTGTTGTCATTTGCTTGTTGCTGTGTTACTTGTTGCTGTGCAACGTGTTGCTGTACTCTGGCATTTAAATCGAGACTCCACTTTGCTACATTGCTCAATGATATACAGGATGTGTGTTGCTTGTGGCTGTGAAGTCTATTGGCATACATGCAGCTTGGTGTTGCTTTCTGCTTGACACTGCCAGCCTTGGCGTTCTGCTGAACTCATGGCTCCACCCGAACGCTTCGTTCATGCTGATCTTTTGCTCTGAGTTTGTTACACATAAATTCAAAAGTTGGAATGAACAGGTGAATGAAATGACAGCATCACTTTTCTGCCTCGCTCTCTTTCATGCTAAGTTGAGCCTCACATCCACAGCTCTTCTGTGTGTATGTGTGTGTTGTGACAGTAGTGTTTGATGTGTGTGAGGGTTCAGTCACAGCTTGTTGATTCTCACTGGATGGTGGAGTGTGTGTGCATGTGTTTATTGGTGGGTTTATGTGTGTGCACGCAAGGATATATGTGTGTGTGTGTGTGTGTGTGTGGCTGTGTGTGTTTGTATGTGTATGGGAGAGAGCAAGTGAGCAGTTGGACCATGACTTATTTATTTTGTGTGTTTTAATGCAGGTGACAGATGTTCTGATATATTAGCACATAACACAGATTGTCTATCACACAGTGTGTGTGTGTGTGTGTGTGTGGTGGAAATGCAATCATCTACCGGAATCTAAAAGTACGCAGCAAAAAAAATTAATGAATAAAACAAATAAAAAAGAAAAGGTCAAATGAATTGAAAGAAAGAAAGAAAGAGAGAGAGAGAGAGAGAGAGAGAGAGAAAGAATGAAAGGTTTAATATTCATGAATGCTCACAGTCTATAGTATGTTCTATATCCTGCAAAGGATTAGGTCAGGCATTTTTAGACAGCAAATAAATTTCAATGTAATCCTTTTCATCTGCCAGTGCAGTGTTATATCTAGAAGTTCAACCATGCATGTGTGTGTGTATGCATGCGTGTGTGTGTGTTGGACATGCCGTATAGTTGATATATGCTGAGAGACGAGGTGAGGAATGTTTGTTGGGGTTTAATATTGCAACAATAAAAAAGCTTTAAGGAGACAGAGCAGTAAATCTGAGAGGAGTTTAAAACATACTCAAAGTTCACAAACCAAGACCCGGATTATTACACAAGTTATCAAACAATAATCTGATATCCTTCTCAGGTGATCTTGATTATTTTAAAATCCATCATTTATCTACAGTAGGCATGCAATTCTCATCTGAATCTCCTGATCCAAAATGAGAAAGAAAAGGAAGTAAAACAAAAAAGGTGGTCATATATTAAACAGTTCTTTAAAGTATGTTATAAACCCTGCAGGTGAGTTTCATGTTCATCAGTAGCTTGTCCCAGAGCTTCACTGTGTTGGGAATAGAGGAGACTTTCCATAAGGATGAGGCTATCTCCATCTTCCTTTCTTCGCAGAATACAGTTGGCCATTACTGTAGCTTTGCGTCATGACAAATTAGATCCAGATGTCCATTAAAGTACATCTAGCGTCAGATATATCACAGTTACATGTCAGAGAAATGCTGAGCTGTGGTAGCAAACCATCACAGCGCCACTAGTCAATCACCGCCCTATGTGAGCTCAAGAATGCAGAAGAGGGTTCATAGCTCGTCCCTCTGAGAGTATCGTGCTGCCCCCTGATGCACCACAAGCCACGGTTCAGAAAGATGCAGTAGTCTGGCTTCACATAGAGAGAAAATTGGGAGGGTGGAATCTACGGCCAAAAAACAAGTTAAATTATAGTCGACATACTGTAAAATTGTAAATTGTTTTGAGACAGCATGGTGGCTTAGTGGTTAGCATTGTCGCCTTGCACCTCCAGGGTCCGGGTTTGATTCCCGGCCAGGTTCGATTCCCGCCTGTGTGTGCATGGAGTTTGCATGTTTTCCCCATGCTTGGTGGGTTTCCTCCCACAGTCCAAAGACATGCAGATTAGGTTAATCGGCGTTACCAAAATTGCCCGTAGTGTGTGAATGATTGGGTGAGTATGTGTGTTCCCTGCAATGGATTGGCACCCTGTCCAGGGTGCCCTAAGTCTCCTGGGATTGGCTAAAGGTGAAAAACGGATTGACATTCACAGAAGACTTCAAGCACAGTATGCTGATGAGACTTTTAGCTGCAGTTAAACATTTGAAGTAAACAACAAAAAAAATCTTGGATCCCCCTGCAGTCGTTCCTGTGAACAGTTAACACGTGGTTGTGCGTGGAATGCTTCATTTAAAATTATTATTTAAATGTTTGTCCATGGGAACTGTGCACACTGTATTCATGACCATCAATTGCACATTACAGGAACTTTTCTTGGAGTTATTGCCATATCCCCTGTACAGTCCTGAGCTCACATCAAGCCCTTTCCACATTTGGCCATTAAAGGAGTTCCTGGGAGGCCAGTGTTTCAGAAATGAAGCAGATAGTCCGATCATGGCTCCATAGTAAAAAGAAAAACTGATGGTATCAAAGCACTAGTGAAATGCTGGGATAAGTGCATTAGTATAGCAGGAGATTATATGGGCAAATAAGAGTAGGTTTTACTCTCATTTTGGTATGCTACACAATCAGAAATCCCAGTTTGACTTGAACATCCCTTGCATTAATTATTTTTTTTTATCTTACTTGTGTTCGTTTCCTGGAGGTAAATATTTATTTATTTATTTATTTATGATGGTTTGCACTGATTCTTTAAAATGCTGACGAGAGAACATACTGTTAATTTTATTAATTACTCAGCTATTTAATTATTAAAATCATAACCTCAAAACAATGTAAAGTTACAGTTAGTTTGTGGAATTATATTTTTAAGGGTAATAGAGCAGCACTAGATTTATATTTGTTTGAATCCCGCCTGAGTGATCAGTGTATGCCATCCATGTGTGTAGCATGTCGAGCCGATAGTAATACCTGCTTTCAGATTGACCTGTTAGCTGAATTTTGAAATCTGTCTCCTCTTCAGGTTCTCAGTGTGAGTGTTTAGTCACATTGCCAGTTCTGTGGAATTTTTCCTGTCACGTCTGTACTGATACTGTGCCTGTTAACCCACCATGCTCTCTACACCGTCTGGCTCTCATCCTGCTGACTTCCACTTTCCATATAAGGTCAGCGCTTCCTGTTCTCATTAACCTTCACTCTGTCCTGTTGCATCTGTTCCTTGTTCCCCCACTTTCTATATATGGTCATGGTTTCCTGGTTCTTATGTCCGTAACCCACACCATTATCAATTTAACAAAATTTTTAAAGAGAAAACGAAAGATGACTTTCAAAAAAATTTTGTATTTATCTAAACAATTTTTATAGGGTTTCTCCTCACACACACACACACACACACACACACACACACACACACACACACACACACACACACACACACAAATTTATCAACTCACAATGTGTATCTATTTTGCAGGCTATTCATTATGCAAAATAGCAACCATTTTGAAACTGGTAAAGGGGTTGAAAATGAAAGTTTTCTGATTTTTTAAAAACTATTTTTCATGATCTTCAACAGTCTTTGTAATCAAAAAGGTTTTGTGTGCAACAGAAATTAACCCTGTTTTCCTATATAATTATAAGCCGCAAGTATAAGTATACTACTAAGTATATACAGTATATACAGTATATATATATAGGACTTATAATAAGTAACTTATTAGCAGTAAACTCACTATACACACACAAACACAAAAATACATTAATTGTGACAAAACTGTTTACACTGGGGAAAAAATGCCCTAATTTTGCACCAGTAGTGCTTTTTAACATTTTCATGTCTCTATATTATCTAATATTCTATATTCAAAAGCTCTAATTTAATTGTATTGTTTATCACACCCTGAAAACTTTTACAAGCTTTTCACTCATTATATACTGGTGATATATTGAACCAGTTACATATTCTTTCCCCACCTTGGGGGATGTCTTGCTCTAAATACTATAGCAGGTCTTTAGAAGTACAGTACAGATAGTTTGTCAGTGTCACTTTGGCCGTGCATCACTTTCAATGTGAGTTTATTTATCTGGACGAGGGTGGCAGAGTGAACTTCTGGTACAGTGGGGCAAAAAGTAAGCACCAAGCTGCTTACCTATTGCAGATTCAGTCTTCCCAGCCTGGTGCAGGTCTACAATTTTGTTTCTGGTGTCCTTTGACAGCTCTTTGGTCTTTGGCCATAGTGGAGTTTAGAGTGTGACTGTTTAAGGTTGTGGACAGGTGTCTTTTATACTGATAACAAGTTCAACTGTAACGAATGGAGGACAGAGGAGCCTCTTAAAGCAGAAGTTACAGGTCTGTGAGAGCCAGAAATCTTGCTTGTTTGTAGGTGAACAAATGCTTATTTTACAGAGGAATTTACCAATTAATTCATTAAAAATCCTACAATGTGATTTTTTGGGTTTTTTTTCTCTCTCTCTCATAGTTGAGGTATACCTATGATGAAAATTACAGGCCTCTCTCATCTTTTTTAAGTAGGAGAACTTGCACAATTGGTGGCTGCCTAAATACTTTTTTGTATTTGTAATGTGCTGTTAAATCTGTATCTCCAACTGAGGAGAACACATTTCTGTTATCAAACATCATCCCAATCTGTAAGAGTCAGAAATATTATTTTATTATCATTTTATTTCTCCTGGTGATGACGCTGTGCCTCTCTGTTACCATCACCACCACAGATACTTAACCTCACCTAAACACAAAAAGACAGTTAGTCATATAGAAAATTATCCTGGGTAACATGGACAGCTGTGACGTGAAGGTGGCAGTTAGAAATCCTGCACAGCTGGAAAAACATTTTCAGCAAACTGTTCACTGTTCTCTGTATTTAGATAAAGTGGTTAAACCAAAGCAGGTTTGTTTTGATAAGGTGGGGGTGTGGCACGGCATGCCTTGAACGATACTGACTGTTGTGTAAATCCGTCAAGAGCTTCAGTGCACCTTTTTTTGTTGTTGTTGATTTTTTAATCACCCTCTGTGGCGCTCAGGATAAAGTGACATCCTTATTTGAGCATAGAAATAGGTCACATAGGCAAAGAAAGAGATCATAATAATAATAATACATAGTACATAATATAATGCTGTAAATATAAATATATACACATAATAATAATAATAATAATAATAATAATATGCTCATTTTGAGAGTTCCAAATTTTTACAACATCATTCCCATATTCCGGTAGTACTTCATAAAAGTAATGATAACTTTCATTCTACCCAGTTTGATGAAGCCTCCCCATTAACACACACCATATAAGCACATATTTTTTTCTAATCATCATGACCTATGCTGTGATGCCGGCATGGATCTGTGCTGCTTGAGTTTGAAAGGTTTATGAATCCAGCTCACTGTTAATACCACTACTACTGTTACTACTGCTATTACTACTACTACTATCGCTTCTTCTACTACTACGTACTACTACTACTACTACTACTACTACTACTAATAATAATAATAATAATAATAATAATAATAACAAAAGTAATACTAATAGTTAACTCACAGTATTATTCACATAAGAACATGATTATGAGCAAACAACAGGAGAAAATCTTGCACTCGTACACTTGAAGGAGGATTGTGATATATGGAGTATTTGGAGGAAACCGCTCCTGTTAATGAGCCTCCTCTCACAATTCTGAGTGCATAGATAACAATTTAAACATATAAAATTGTAAATTTATAGCTCTATAGGAGTGCAAAATGGCTCTGTGTGTAATTACACTGCAGGATGGAGTGTGTTCGTCGTCTATTGATCTCGGTAATGTGTGGAAGAATCATCTACGGTCACTTACATTAAAAAGCCATTTTAGAGATGAGGCTGGGTGATAAAAAAAGCACTAAAGTAACACACACACACACACACACACACACACACACACACACACTTTCTTTTGAGGCTCACTGAGAGACACTGCAAAGGATTTCTGTTTAACACAGTGCCTTTGGAGTTCATGAATCAACATGGTACACACACGCACACGCACACACACACACACACACTCAAAGCTGCACCAGTGTCCCAAAGTCGTTAGTGAGGTGTGATTTAATGCCCCACGGGTGACCTTACACCCAAAGCTATGCACATCCTGACACATGCATAATATCCAGAATAATACCATGAACTCTGAGAACATTTTTCGAACACTGGAAGGTTTTGTATGTTGGAGGTCAGTCACAGTGTGGATGGTGTTACAATGTGGATGGTACCCACCCAGGATGTCATAGAAAACATTCCATTCAGTGAGTCATTTTATGCACTCACTGAACGCTTTGTTAGCAACACCTACTCCTTAATATAAATATCTAATCAGTCAATCATGTGGCAGCAATGCAGTGCATAAAATCACACAGATATGGGCCACCAGCTTTGGGCAAAGTTCACATCATCAGTCAGAATAGGGAAAAATGCGACCTCAGTGAATTTGACCATGGCATGATTGTTGGTGCCAGATGGGCTGGTTTGAGCATTCCTATAACTGCTGATCTCCTGAGATTTTCACACATAATAGTTTATGGAGTTTACGCAGAATGATGCAATAAAGAAAACTATCCAGTGAGCAGAAGTTCTGCAGATGGTGGAGAGTTCTGTAGTTAGTGGAGAATGGCCAGTCTGGTTTGAACTGACAAAAAGATTACAGTTTCTCAGATCACCACTCTGTACAGTAAAGGGATGGAAAAACCATCTCAAAATGCCGATGTCAAACCAGCAAATTTCCAAATAATTTTGAGTTTAACTTTCTACAGTGAGAATGATTATATACAAGTCAAAAGCATTCAAGGCAGCTTTCAATCTTCCTGGGAGTGGACGTTCCAGCACATTCACTCCAAGGTCAGACAATGCTCAGAGAAATACAAACAAAATCCAAGAGCTATGATGCATCTGGACATCTCTGGCACAATGTCCTATGGACAGATGAGACTAAAGTGGAGCTCTTTGGCCTTAATGACAAAGCAAAAAAAAAAAGCATTTTATCAGAAACAACTAACTGTCAGGCATGGCAGTGGAAGGATGATTATTTGGGCTAATTTTTGCAGCCAGAGGACCTGGGCATCTTGTAGTCACTTAGTCAACCATGAACTCCTCTTACTGTATACTGTACCCACAATACTCCAAAATCCAAAAAATGTTGTAAAGAAGAATGGGCCAAAATTCCTCCACAATGATGTGAGAGACAATTATGTCTCTGTGTGATAAATTAATACAGGAAATTATTATTAAAAATATTAATGCTAAAGGTGCTAGATGCATGGGAGGTACTTAGTTTTGCCCACATGCTTTTTTTTTCTCCTTTTGGCTTTATTTTTGTTAAATAAGTAATAGCACAGTGAAAAAAAGTTATATCTTGTTGTTCGTTGAGGTTGTATTTGACTAAATCAAAGACCTGCTACAATTAAGCGAGGTTACATAGAATTACAAAACATAGAATTAAAAGAGGGGGTACTAACTTTTACACATGACTATAATTGTACAGGACAGAATTTAGAGTTTACCCTCAGTGCCACAGCTTTAAAACTTTCTGTATGTCATTAACTAATTCTGGCTGCGGTTTGCTGAATACTCGCCAAAATTTGTTACGCTTACATCTTATGACGTGCGTTACGCTGTGTGTGTGTGTGTGTGAATGTGTGTGTGGTTCTTTTCTCTCTCCCTTTAATTAACAGCTGATTAATGGCTGGCAGGTGCTCAGAGACTCAGCGCATGGTTATTATGGGCTGTGTCCCAAACTGTTTACTATCATTTTATTTTAACAGAGATGGTTATAAACCTTCCCAGTCAGATAATAGAGCTTTAACTTTACATGGAATACACCAAGAATATTTTACCAAGAATACACACAGAACGTGTAAGATTACATACATTCAATGTATATGTACAATATGGTTGTGTACACGTATACACACATACACCGCTCACTATGCCTTATCAGTCATACATTTATGCACATTAGTGCGTTAGTTAGTGTGTGTGTGCGCGCGTGTGTGTGTGCGTGTGTGTGTGTGTGTGTGTGTATGTACCCGTCTGTCTCTCTCCCTGTTTGACCTGCAGGCCGTGAAGAAGAAACATGTCACATTTATCTGGACATGAAGCTAAAAATAAGACACTTTGCCACTTTGTCTCCAAACACACTTTCACTTTACTCACAGCTCACTTCAGCACTTTTCCAACACACACAATCGCACGCACACACACACACACACGCACACACTCCTTCTCCTTCACCATTACATACCCACTCAAGTGCCCAAGATACCTCCACAGCAGCAGACTGCTGAAAAGTAAGTGCACCCCATAAACTGACACTGAGTTGGATGAATTTTAAATCTCTCATGTGGCTCCTCATCTGTGGCACTAAAGGTGGCCTCTACACCTGTTAGTCCTAAAAAAGTGAGGATGATGCACATTTCATTCATTAAAAAAGAGATGCACACAAAAGTGAGGATGATGCACATTTCATTCAGTAAAGATGTCATAAAGTCAAAGAGCCATGGCCACTGTATCGGTACGGTCCAGTAAAGGGTTGTTGACCTCCAACAACCCTAACATTTGTTAAAAATACAAAAATAATTTGTGTTTTAAAAATGTTTTAATACTTTAGATTATTGATTGGATCATCTCAGTAGCATGCACACACACACACGCACACACACACACACACACACACACACCCTACTGTGGGGAAAGCTGTCACAGCTCGTTACACACTTCCTCCACTGAGCTGCCATTTGGTCCTCACTAATTAGGGAGCATTCTGAGGGATGCATATTGAATATACATGGGAGAGCAGCTGCTGGGTTTGGATAAATGAAAACGTACACACATCTCACACACACACACACACACACACACTGCTAACATGCAGATTAGCATATGCCATGGTACAGACAAACACTATTAAGTAAAAACAAGAGTGAAGTAACCAAAGTTTTCTCCTCTGTTTCCTATAAAATTGATTTCTGTTTGACAGCATGCATCCATGAAACCGTGACAAACTGTGACTATAAGCTTAATGTAGCTAGTAATGGTACAGTTTTTTCTGGCTCATGAGCATGCTCTTCTGGAGACATGCTGATGTGGTTTATGAAGCTGGGAGACTTGTAGCTGAACAGTGGAACATTATTCATGTAGCCAACATGTTGGATAATCAGATTCATGTTATTTCTCAGAGAAGTTTGGTATCACTCCTCCCCCTCATTAGGCCATGCCCTTTAAATCATGTGTCCAAAGTCTGAGAATTTTTTTATTCAATTCAATTCAATTCAATTTTATTTATATAGCACTTATAACAATGGTCATTGTCTCAAAGCAGCTTCACAAAGAAAGTGAAGATTTTTGGAGAATAAATTCAAATGAATACATTCCCTGTACACTCTCAGTGCCATTTTAGACAATAAATTATTGCACATCGGAATTACAGATATGAATGAAGTTTAAAGCGAGTTTAAGCATGTCTATACGTAACTAAGTCTTGGTTGAGAGACTACCCTTAAGTGACATATTGGACAGAGGAGTTTGATTGTTAGTCAAAATCCAAATAAAAGTTCATTCATTTATTTACTTACATGTATTACTGGTAAAGTTGTGACATAATATAATGCAGTGCTGTAGTATATTATAACATACAATATATATTATAGTTTGTTATATATTGTTTGAATGTTATATGGATGCATCCATCGATTGTATGTATGTTATAATATACAATAAATAATATAACATTGGATAGTACAATATAATGGTTAAGCCTCTGGATTACTGATTGGAAGGTCAGGGGTTCAAGCTCAGCACTTCCAAACTGCCACTGTTAAGTCCTTGAGCAAGGCCATTAACCCTCTCTACTCCAGGGGTACTACTCCCTGTGCTCTGACCCCAGCAATGTACCTAGGATACTGTATGTTTCTGTGCTGTAAGGTGCATGTGACAAATAATTCAGTCTTAAATAAAAAAAAAATAATGTTTAGCTTTATTAAAGTTACTTTTAATTTGCTTGGGATAAATGTGTCCAGTAAATAATTCGAACTTATTTAACAAACCTAACTAAAAAACATATTAAAGTATGTCAAACTCTAATTTGAGTAAAATTAATACCTTTTTAATTTTTTTATTTTAGCACTTTTCCTGTTGCATTTATTATGCAATCCTAAATTTTAGCTCTCAAAATTGAGGAGTGGCATGAGGGAGAAAAAGTTTGTGACAGCCCTTTTAACATGCATCTGTTATACATTGTTAGATTTTTTGTTTAATTATAAGTTATTTAAATACAATAAAAATAAGCTATAAAGTAAACACAAAAAGGAACATACTGTAATAGCCAAAATTAATATGTAATGAGTTTTATATAAATAATAGAAACACAACAGACATTTCAACATGAGATTTAAATTTTCTGTAATATTTCACCCTCCAGTGCAGCCTAGATACTTGAGATGTACAAAACAAAGAAACATAATACAATTTAAAAATATTCCTTTTTTTCCCCATACATCTAGGTGTACCCAATCCATAGCTGTTTAAGCAATATTACACGAGAGGAATTCCTAAAATCCTGGGCACTTTTTTTTTTTTTGCTGATATTGATCTGATAGTAGAATAGTAGAAATAATAAAACATAACACAGAGCAGAAGACAGACAGTACTGGTAATCATTCAGCATTCATGTTCAATTAATAACACCTAATTTACACTGAGATGTGTTCAGAATCCATGTATACACACAATATTTTACACATATTTAAAACTTTTTGATTATTAAAATCACCTGCTTGTTTACATCTTTGAGGATGGTAGTTTTTTACTGGGTAGAAGCGTCTGAAACAGTGTGAAATTGTAATGAGTGAGTGGAATGTGGGACTTTCATCAATCTTTTAATTTATTACTGTTATTTCTTGAATCAATATAATCAAATATAAGGCCACAATTTTGTTATCACAGTAATGAGTGCAAATTTGATGACACTTTTCAATATGGCTTCCACACTTTCATTATTCAGCAATGAATAAAGTAGCACTTTTATGCTTTTGTTTTAATTCTTTTTCCATGTTCCAATTGCTATAGTTTGCTTAAAGTAACTGCAGGAAGCCCCCAAAATCTAATAAATTG
>JAQMYL010000007.1:16285498-16298858 GCA_030014365.1 Clarias pachynema | reverse complement strand
CACACACACACACACACACACACACACACACACACACACACACACACACACACACACACACACACACACCACAAACAAGCAGTAACTGATTATTGATAATCTATTAGAAGGATTAAATGATAATTTACTAGCTCTAAAAATGGATAAATTAATTTTGATCTTTTGACTCAGTGCCAGTTACTGTATATTGATTCATTTTATTTAATGCATACATTTTTTTTTAATGATTTTTGTTTTATTTATTCCGTTAAGTCTGTAATGATTAACTCAATTTTTAAGTAACAATAGGAGTAGTAAGCTAACATTTATACTAATTATTTAAATTAGAAGCAAAGGTTGTTTTTATTTATTTACTAATTTTATTTTATATATATATATATATAAATTTTTATTATTATTATTTTTTTTTTTTTTTTTTTTTACAACTGATAATTTTTGTTGTTTAATGCAAGCATAAGGATATTCTTCAACAAGAGCCAAGTTGTGATGGCTAGACAACTGGCTCAGAGCATCTCAAAAACAGCAGGTTTTTTATGTGGTGTTCCCAATAAACAATGGATAATACCTGCTAAAACTGGGCCATTAAAGACAACTGATGAAAGGGTCAGGGGCTCACAAATGTCCTTGATGTCCACAGGGAGCTAAATATAGTCTGTCTGTTTCAATCCGACAGAAGAGACGCTATAGCACAAATTGCTGTTAAAATTATTTTGGTATATGAAAAGTATTTTGCTATGTATGGGGCTAGGTATGTGGCTTTCATGTGGCTGTTACTTTGGCACAAATGACCTACATAAACATCATTGTAACAAGTACACTCCATCATGGCAACAGTATTTCCTAATTGCAGTGGTCTCTTTCAGCATGATAATGTACCCTGCCACTCTGCAAATATTGTTCAGGAATGGTTTGAGGAACATGCCAAAGAGTTCAAGGTGCTGACTTGGCCTCCAAATTCCCCAGCTCTCAATCTGATAGAGCATCTCTGGGATATGATGGACAAACAAGTCTGACCCATGGAAGCCCCACCTCACAACTAACAGGACTTTAAAAGGATCTGCTACTGATGGCTTGGTGCCAGATACCACAGAGTACCTTCAGAGGTCTTGTGGAGTCCATGCTTCAACAGGCCAAAGCTGTTTGGTAGCACAAGAGAGAGACAACATAATATTAGAGAGGACATGTTGATTTAATAATGTGGCTATTTTTTTTTACATTTTTTTTTAGATAAGAACTTTTTTACTTGGTGAATTACTATGAACAAATTGGCATTTGTGTTTTACATTAAAACCATTTATTAATAAACAGTAATTAATAATGAATAACTATAATTATTAAACTGTTTAATATGACATCACCATGACAACCGCTAACCTGCCCCAGATTAGGTTTTATCCAGATGTTTTTTTTATTTTGTTTAAAAAAATGTAACATTTTGACATAATTTGACCTCAGTTTTATTGAAGGGTTTACAATTTATTATTATTATTATTATTATTATTATTATTATTATTATTATAGAATTGAGCATAACTCAGTGATAGAGTGGATCTGCTGCTTTTTCCTCCACACTGCAACTCCAACGTAATTTATTTATAGAAAGATGAGAGAAAAAGCTGATCAAAGATCGTCACTCCTCCTTTGATGCCTCACATCTCATTTCTTCAGAGGAAATCCTGCATACTTGGTTCCTCTCGGTTCCGGAGCATGTGAAGGTCAGCGGTGTTAGTGTGAAAGGAAAAAGAAAAAAATATATAAATCAGCATATTGATATGAGAGTAAAGTGAATTAAACGTCCAGTCAGAGAGCAGCAGCGATGAGCTTCACACCACTAATGAGAAATTATTGGAAGGTCCGTTAATTAAAGATGACTTAATGACATACGATGAACTACGCTATCATGCATTATGGGTAATCATGCCCCCCCCCACCCCACCCCATGCCACCCATAGCACACACACAATAGAGCAGACAGGGCAGCGGTGAAGTGATGTATAATGTATGTGTGTGTGTGTGTGTGTGTGTGTGTGTGTCTAAGAGAGAGAGCGAGAGAGAGAGAGAGATAAAGAAAGAAAAAGAGAAAAATGTGAAAGAGAATGAAACAGTAAGACAGTGAGAGGAACTAACAGGCAGAGTGAGAGCAACAGACAGAGAGAGAGAGAGAGAGACAGGAAGTGTGATTTAGAGAGATGTAGTAAAGGAGGAGAGAACCCACAGCTTTATTAGGAACTGTTGCAGATTGATTTCATGTCTTGGTTCTGACCTGATCGATGGTGTGTGTGTGTGTGTATGTGTGTGTGTGTGTGATGAACATTTTGTTCCTCAGTTCTATCCATATTTGATGAAGATCCCAGAGACAATTACACCACCCCTCAATTCATTACACATACACCACACACATACTATATATATATATACACAGTATATATAGTAGGTTTTGAAATATAAAGCAATAAAAAGTAAAATAAAATAAAATAAAATACTTAAAGGGAGCAATTTACGTATGTTTGCCACTACACTATATTGATTGAGTGTGTTTAATTTCCCCTCCCTGACCCTGAGATAAAGAACTTCTGTCATCATAAACTTGGAAGAAAAGTCCATTAAATGCTGTGCTAAACTGAGTGCCACATTAAGCAGAGTGTTGTAAAGGCATGACCAAAGTTCCAGTACTTTAAGTACACACTCAGTGAATTTCCCCCTAATGTGTGAACAGTGCATAAGTGCACTGTATTGAAGCCTGTAGTGTATAGTGTGGGGTGTACAGTGTATACGGTGTTGTGAATAATGTGTAGAATTCTGTATACGTAGCATGCAGTGCTTAGAAGTGTATAGAGAAGACTCTGGTGTAAAGTGTGTAGATCATAAAGTGTGGTGTACAGTGTGTAGGGTGTGTCTAAAGTGTGTAAATCATGTAGTGTAGTGTAGTGTATACTCTGTTGTGAATAGTGTGTAGAGTTTAGTGTGTGCTATAAAGTGTAATGTAGAGTGCAGTGTTTGGTGTGTAGTGTGGTGTAATGAGAGTAGTGTTTGGTGTGTAGTCTGGGGTTTAGTGTATAGAGTGCAACATGTGGTTTATAATATGTAGAATGCAGTGTTTGAGTTACAGTATAACATGGGAGATTGATGTATAACATGGGATTTAGTGTATAGTATACAATGTGTAGTGTTGAATGTGGTGTATATCATATAAGATGCAGTGTGTGGTATGTATTGTGTCATTTGTGGTGTATAGAGTGTAAAATGTATTGCAGAGAGTGTCGAGTGCAGCCTGTGCTGTGTAGGGTGTAGAGTTTAGGGTATGGTGTGTTGAGTCTCGTCTGTAGAGTGTAAAGTTTAGAGCAGTGTGTATAATGTGTAAAGTATGGTCTAGGATATTGTGTGTAATGTATAGCATGTATTGCTGACAGTTTTTGACTTCATTAATGTTGAAGATGAGTTAAACAGTGTGTACTTGAGTGTGTACTACACAACCAAGTATGTAAATAACCAACACAACTATCACTATTGAGTATGCATTTAAAAGTTAAGTGTGCATAGTGAATGAATCTAATAAATTTGGAATTTGGCCCTATTTTTTAAAGCAATATAGGAAGTATTTTTACTTTTAAAAGTAAAAAAGTAGGAAAAAAAAGAATTTTTAAAAGTAAAAATACTTCCTATATTATTAACTAACAAAGATGGAACGCTATCTTGTGTTTAAAATTGCCAACCCCCAATATTAGGTCATACGCGTCACCTAGTTGAGATTAATGATGTGTTTGAGCTAACCTTTTCATGGCTGCATGTGATTGGCTGGCGCACTTTTAATTATGTCATCTTGGTATTCCTCTGTGGAACATTCAATAGCAGAGGAAAAACAGCCATGTCAGTCTTCCTTTTGGCTGGAATGGATTCTGCAGTGACTGAAAAGAGCGAATGAAAGAAAGAAAATGGCTGCATTCCACTAACACTCCCTCTCACTCCCCCTTGAGTAAGTCCCCTTGGTTTCTCTTTCCAGATTGATCCACTAATTTATGGGATATACTGTAGTTTGTATGAAAGATGTTAAGCACTTTTTACATAGCAATTGTTTTATATTATTCTTATTCTTATTATTATTATTATTAATCCTTGCAATTTCCTGATGCACTGTGATTGTTGTGCTGTTTATCGTCATGATAATAAAGACATTTTACTGTAAAGGAAACATGGTGTAAATCACAGATGAGAGGGATTAAATGTAACAGGGTCACATGATCTGATAGAGCTGTTGGGCAATGAGGTTTAATTGCAATGAGGTTTCATTTAATCATGACCACAACCAGGACAGACATGACATTTTTATTTTTTCATTAATTGTGTGCAAATGCTTTCATGGCACATATTTCATACTCCTTCTCTTTATACTCATGTGTATTTGTTGCTAATCACCTGTAAAGTGCAAAGTGTAAACATCCCACAGCTCTTCTGCAATTAGTAATGCACACAAAACTATATATATACAGGACATACTATATACTGTACTTTACACTTTAGTGCACAGTTTATGCATATTATATAGTAAACATTATATATCCTCCATAAACTGCACACTACACATTATACATAATACTCTTCACACCGCACAATATACACTACTGTACATTCAACACATTCTATTACTGATCAGTACAGGCTCTAGATGGAAACCTAAACCAGAGGTTTTCCCAAGAATAGAATATGTTCAGAAATTGAGATTAAGTACCTGAATCCCTGAATAAGATCAAAAAAATAATAATTAAAAAAAATTTTTTTAAAGGAAAAATGAATTCATTGTCATCAGTAACTAATTTGGCCTTAATACTGATTTATATAATAAGATTTCTAAAATTCTAGATGAATAAAAACTTTTCTGAGCGACTTCAGTAATGTTTAAAATGAGTTATGGTGTGTCAGGAGGCATTCTATTACCCTGTTTATATGTGTTTCAGCTTCCAGACCTGGCAGGGGTTTGAGTAAAAATGAAATAATAGCTAGCGGATGGTGTGTGTGTGTGTGTGTGTGTGTGTGCGCGTGTGTTTCCTCTCTCAGACACTGATAATAAAAACCTGCGATGCAGAAAAGGTGTGTTGTAGGGCTCATTCCTGCACTCTGGCCTTTTTTATTTATTTATTTTTTTTATGAGCAGGTCTGGACATTTAACCTTGCTGTAGTGCACACTACTTAGCAATAATTCATTCCCATTGGGACCACTGGTATAAAAATGGCCTTAAAATATCTAATATATGGTTTAGTATTTAAAATATAACCAAATATGATGAAAACAGAGCCTACTTTTCTTTTCCACACTGGATCATTCTTAAACGTTTTTAAATATGTAGGATTTTAGGATTTTTCTATCATGAATTAATAAATATATGAATGATTAAAAAATGAATAGTCCTTGTTAAATGACCACCGTGCTTTGTAATAATAATAATAATAATAATAATAATGATATCAGTGCACACTCAGTAAAATGTAAAACAGGTCGTTTTGAGCTGAAGTGGTCTGTCTGATGTTAACAGTGAATTATCGGATGTAAGTAGACGTTATATGGCCCCATTCAAAAATGTTGCACTAAACCCTCCTGAACTGAGTAGGGTACTGTGTGTGTGTGTGTGTGTGTGTGTGTGTGTGTGTGTGTGCGCGTGTGTGTGTGTGTTGGCGTTTGTGTGTGTGTTCTCTCTCAAGCAGTGATAATAAAAGTCGGTGATGGAGAAAGGCCGTGTGTTCGAGCTCATTCCTCCGCTTCTCAGGTTTTATGAGGAGGTCTGGAAGTTTAAGACATACTGGCTAAGGAGGAAAAGAGGGAAATGGAGAGAGAGGGTCAGGAAACATGTCTGTTTTTTGTCCTCTGGCTAAAATAATGTGGGAGTAAAACTTTCATGGTGCAAAAGCAGATGTACGGGGTAAAGGTGCTAGTGTTAGTTTTAAAAAAAATGGCTTAGTTGATAAAGGGTGTCGGTCTGATAGCACACTCATTTACTCACATTTGTACTCCAATACAACCAAGCAGCTATTGGTTGTTCAGTTTAAAAGAGCTAACTGCAAACTGTGCTCTGTGAAAATATTAGAAGATGAAACTCTAACATTTTCAAACAACAGAAATTATAAGCCATATTCAAGGTCTTGATTGTCGTACATGCAAAGGTACAGTACTGTATCTCCAAGCATGGAGCAGTGGAGCAAGCATGCAATAAAACATTTACTTTGTTCTACTACTACTACTACTACTATTACTACTACTAATAATAATAATAACAATAATAATAATAATAATAATAATAACAATACTAATAGTAGTTATAGCATTTTACTCTTTTCACAAGACTTTCATAAGGTATTGAATGACACTCTATAGAAAAATTACACTCTATGGAAAAATACAGTAATAATAATAATAATAATAATAATAATAATAATAATATAAACAAGATATAATAGGCAGAAAGTTAAAACACAGTAAGAGTTGCACACTGTATGTTATTGGGTAGGCGGAAAAACAACGTAGAAATGTGGTGGGCTTTCAGTTGTATTTTAAATTTGGTAAAGTTATGCAGTGACAGTGACCCTAAAAGCCAGTATCCGCTACTGAGTGGAGCTGAGAGGGAAGGAGCAGGTGAGCATCTAAGGATCTGACAGTAAGAGCTGGTGAGTAAGGAAGAAGAAAGTTAGCTAAGTGGAGACAGTTTACGTGCGAATCAGTATTTATATAAACTTGTGTATGTTATCATCAGCATAACAGTAAAACTGCATACCGTGTAATTTGATTATATTTCCTGAGGAAAGAATGTACACTGATCAGCCATAACAATAACACCACATAATCATTAAAATATTAACACTGATTATCAATTACAATGTATATTTGTAAACAAGATCATAGGCACCCAAGCCTCACTGGTGTCTAAGAACCAAAAAGATTGTCTATCTGGTCTGATCCCATACAGTAGAAAAGGCAATGCAGCACAAGTTGCTGATAAAAGTCAATGCTGGTAACGATAAAAAGGCACCAGAACACCAAGTGCACCACAGACCACCATGCAGGGGGCCAGCAGGCAATGGCCGCAGACCCATTCTCCAAACTCCCCATATCCCAATCCAATTAAAATTCCATGGGATGTGCTGGACAAACAAGTCCAATCCACCCCCTGAGGTCTGTGGAGTCATACCATGATGGGCAAGAGCAACGGAGCTAGAACAAGGGGAACCGGTACAATACTGGGAATAATATTTTGCATTGTAATGTTTTGGCTGATCGTTACATAATAACGATTCCTAGAACAGAGTGACTCAAGAATGATGTGATCCAAGAACAGAGCCTTGGGGAACACCATGAAAGATGTACATCAGACCTAAATTCAACAACGTAAAGAAATTGCTGTCAGTCAGAGAGATAAGATAATGACTGTAGTTTTTTTTTTCGAGGGAGAGAGAGAGAAAGAAAGAGAAAGAGGGTGGGAGCTTTAGGTCTGCAAGCATTGATTCTTTCTCTCTCTCTCTCTCTCTCTCACACACACACACACACACACACGTGCATGCACTCTCTCTCTCGCCCTCTCTCTCTCTCTCTCTCTCTCACACACACACACATACACACACAAACACGTGCATGCTCTCTCTTTCTCGCCCTCTGTCTCTCTCCCTCTCTCTCTCGCCATTCTCTCCACCTATTGCATTTTGCTCACTTGTTTCCCACAGTCTAAGCAAAAGAACATTCTGCATTTTTCTGTGCCAATATTTTTAGGCTAGCTTCAGTTAGGCCTATAATGTACATCTCTTGAAAAGTAGTTTGGCTGGATGGACTGAATTTTGCTCAACTCTGGTTAACTACAGATATTAGAGCTATCATAGTGGATGTACTTCTAAAATGGCTAAACAGTCTGTGAAATTTAAAACACTCTGCGGTGTATTTTAATGCCAATGCTCGCTGATACTGCAGTGCACATCAGCCATCCTCACTCTCTGTATTAAACATATACACAAAACAAAATTTAAACCTGATCATAAAGCACAAGAAGTTTATTGCTAGTAGCACACACAGCAGCCAGGATAAAATCTTTCCTGATATCCCTGTTTGATTAATACTATAGAAAATAGGTAACTATTTCTGTATCACTGAGTCATTCCAAAACCTCCGAAACACTGCCATGAGTTTACTTCTTGGCTGTAGATTAAGATTTTAACATGACAAATTCAAAAATGCTTTCAAAACAAAATAGAATCATCAGCAGGCCAACATCAGTGAACAGCTGACAATTTCAACAAAATAGAATTTGTGTTAACCTCTTCACATTTCCTGTTATACAGTTTTGACCTTATAGAACAAAGTTGCAGAAGGGATTTATTTATGGTTGTGCTATCCTAGTGTCATCAAAATGATAATAGGTTCCGTTTGTCAGTCTAGTTCCTTTCAAGGTTTCTTCCTCATTTTCATTACAGTCCCTTGCCACTGTTACCTCTGGCTTGTGCATAAGGAACACATAAGGAATAAGGAATAAGGCATAAGGAATTATAAAAAAAATGTATAATTCAATTTATAATCCACAATTTTTATTTCTGTGAGGCTGATTTGTGACAATGTCCATTGTTAAAAGTGCTATACAAATAAAATTTAATTGAATTAAATTGAGAAAAGACTAAAGGAACATAAATCCAATTTCATCCATGCACACAAATTTGAGAATATAAAGGAGATTAAAAACTGTGCATGGTGGAGTGGAAGAAGATCCTCAATAGCAGCTGTCTTCAACCTTTTCAAGCATAAAATTGGAACCATGTTTTATCCACATTATACTGTATGTTGGCAAAAGAAACAAACATCTCAACAAAAGTCTACAGAATGCTACTGACAGTAATGCAATTCATCTACCAGTACAGTGACACAGTAATACAAGAACAGGGACATGTTGATACAAATTCATATTAGTATAGTATGCACACTTATAGTGTAGAATTCAAATGATACAGGCCACAGTGTTAATATGTTCATGCCTATCAGTTAGTGCCTTGTAATTTGGAGGATAGGGTCAGACTGCCAGTCTATTGTAGTGGTTCAGGAATCAGACGTGTGCACTACTTGGATTTGGTGGTTTTAAATCCTTGAGAATCTGATCAGAAATGTCCTCAGATAACAGCTCCACTCTTCTCATTACCATTGCTAGACCAAGAAGTATTCTGTTAATTGTGATTTTTTTAAAAAAAAACGTCTTCTTTGTTTTTACAATACGTAGACAATCATCGCTTCTTTTAAACCTAAGCTTAACTTACCATGAACTCACCATCAGTGAAGTCTTGTTAACAGCTTGGAGGGTTTTGTGAAAAATTATTCCTGTGCTTCACATCTTTTATTATTATTATTATTGGTATTTTTAATATGTTGTTTCATTGGCAGTACATAGATTGTTTCAAGCTACTTAAAATGTCTCAACTATCAACAAATAGACTGTGACCAACACCTTGACAATTACTGATTTAAACCTTCTCCAGCATTGTTTAGATATTAGAGCAATAGTATTTAGATGTTACAAGAAAAGGCCCAGTGCTGTTATTCAAATAATTAATTAATTATGAAATGTCTCGCATATGCTAGTAAAATATGGTGTAGTAAACAACAGTACAGTGTTTAGGCTCAAAATATGCCTTATGCGTGTGTTTTAGAATTATTAGGTCAATTTAAAAAAGGGTGTCATGAAAACTTTCATTATTGCCTACTTCGTAAATATGATGTATCTACTTGCCTTTCTACAGAGCTTTCTAGATAAAATATATACACTTAGACATTTTTTAAATAAAATGTAAAAAAGTTTTTTTTTTTCTAATACTACTGCACTCTGCCTCCCTCTCTCACATCCCTCTTCTTCCTCTCCACCACTCTTTTATTTCTGTTGATGAGGTGTAGCGAAACTCAATCATACACAGATTAGTTTTAAAGAAACGATCCAGCCGTACTGTTTTAGGCTGAGAGTTTCAAATAACGCTGTGGCCACATGTGAATTCATCTTTAATGGAAATGAAAATAAAAAAGCTGTGAAGCGGATAATTGGCTGGAATTTTTTAGGGCTCTTCACGATAATGATAATGGAAAGAAGGGAAAAGTGGGTCTTAAACACCTCGGCTGCATGGATGCACTGCTAACACACAGGCAAGGCATGCTGGGATTTGGCCTTTCACTGATTATTATTAATATTAATAACAAGCAAGGACACGCACAGGCTGAATGCAGCTTACATTTTACTTAAAGAGGCACATCTCTGTCTAAAGGGCCAGATGGAGGATTTAAGGTTCACCTGAACATGAGGAACATGAAAGCATGCATGTATCGACATGAGCGCACACACACACCCACGCACACACACCCACACACACACACACACACCCACACAAACTCCAATCACATGTTTTCCATTAAAGCACTTAAAGCACTGATAAAACATGTGCTATAAGCAGCCATATATGCACACATCATCAGGACATAAAACATGAAAGAGTCGATCTGAAGTCTGGTCAGCGTCGCTAGTCTGAGCCTCAAGAAGCCATTTATGGAGAAATGCAGGGGGGGGGAATCAAGCACTTCACTTTAAACACTTCTCTTTTATTCAGCTGGAGTGGTTTTAGAATTTTACAGTTTCATTCTATCTCTTAATCTGTCTCTCCTCATGGAGGTCAGATAGAGCATAATTCTGATGCCTGTCTTTTCCCACAGTATGATTCCTTTTCATATTTGTTCATCGTTTCCTTTTCTGTTCTCATTAGGAAACTTAAAGCTCACTAAATTACTTGTACACTACAGTACATCATTACATACTGTTCCATGTAAAAGAATGCAAGTGAGAAATAAACCATTGTGCATGCCTCTGCTGTACATTGCCAATTAAGGAGATTTTTTTAATTATTGGAACTGGGTTAGAACCGTCCAATGCATTATTAAAACTTGGAAGGATAATGCCGAGCTGTCAACTTCACTGAAGATATGGGGAGAGAAAAAAAACATGATTGTCATCAGAAATGACTTAAACAAAAAATTGACTGTTATTTTTAATAGTGAAAGGAAAAGCATTTGCACATGCACAATGTGACAAACATTCATTGGAATCGGAATCCACTTGTTGGTGAGGATAATCAGAAAAGGCTTCAGTTTGTTAGGGAGAATGAATAGTGGACTTTGGAAGAGTAAGTCAATGTGGTCTGATGAGTTCTGTTTGATCCTAGTCCAGGTCGATGGGTGCTTTCACTCACTCCATACCTGCAACAGTGAGCCTTGGCTGTTCATGTTCATGTAGCCCACAAAAGCTGCAGTTTTTGAACCCGTTACATTATTTCACCAAACTCACCAATCATTTGGCCTTTGTAACAGAAGCTAGAGATACAATATAATATATTATAATTGCAATATATATGGCACCTGGAAGTAGGAAATAGGTAGGTTTAAGCCAGCAAATGAACATCTGTTCCCTGAAGTTATTGTTAGGGAAGCAGAAAAAAATGGGCAAATGTAAGAATTTGAGTGACTTTGACAGGGACGAAATTGTGATAGATAGATGGCTGAATCAGAGCAACTCCAAAAATGCAGTAAATATCAAATCAGTACTGACTTGTTACAAAACTTAATGAGTAGGGAAGGATGATGCGTCATAATGACAAGCCTTTACAAAAGGAACATTCAGATAAAAGAGAAAAAAATATCATAAAGAAAAAGCAAAACATCCTAAATGTGGATTCAATTTTCTGAGTATTTGTTTAGCAAATATTTTTTTCATAGACTTCTTGCAGTAAAAAAAGATGAATTTGTTGTCGTTATCAGTTTTGTTGCTGTCATATTGTTTGCACTTTTCACTGAACTGAAACATGCTCAGCTTCCAGAAACTTCCCTGTCATGCATCGTGTTCTGTTCCACATAAACCTGCTTCTTGGCTTCTCATGTGAAGCTCTGTTTATTTATCTCTAAAGAATATCTGAGCTGGACACACACACACACACACACACACACACACACTTGAAAGTGAGGACTGAAGGACGACTGACTTATCTCCGGCTCTGCTTCAATTCTCAGAAGCTACGACATTCACAAAGGTCTTGAAGCGTGAAGGATCCAAGCTGCTCTTGATTTAATGCCTGACACACCCCCCACACCCTTTTACACACACTTTAACACACATTTTACACACACCTTGGGCATTATTGCTACTTACACTGGCATGAATTCATGCTGAGAGTGTGCTAAAGTCATAATCATACCGAATGAGGTTACATGAATAAACATGCTTTATGATGATCATTAAAATGTAACATTATGATACGTGAAATGGATTCCATTGTAAACTAACTAGGTTGGTATACTGAGCCGGTTATGTTTAGTCTAAAGTAAGCAAACATTAAGGCTAGTATGTAATTTGCAACCTTTAATGCTCACAATGCAAGTTCTACTTTTATTTACCTAGATAATCACATCAAAGGTTATTAATATTATTACATTTTAATAATAAGGATGTTTTTTTCACTTGAAGGTGTATTCGGTGACTTCTGAGTTTTGTGTACTGTACATACAGAGGCAGTAACGCAGGCAGCATTAGCAAGAGACGTGATTGAGTCGTGTCTGACTCTGCGTAATTCTTATTTTCTCTCTCTCTCTCTCTCTCTCTCTCTCTCTCTCTGTCTCTCTCTCACACACACACACACACCATAACACACACACACACATAGCCATAAGACAGATGAGTCACCCACAGTTGGATAAAAGGTCAGCTCCATCTTCACAGTCGCCTCTGCTTGTCTGGGGTTGATAGACGGACTTCCATTTCTCTTTTGTGTGGAAAAAAGTATATAAAATAAATAACAGGCATCATGAAGTGAAAAGCTTTAGGCTGTGCAGCTTGTTGGCAAAGAATATAGGACTATCTCTCTCTTTCTCTTTCTGTGAGATTGAGAGAGAGAGAGAGAGAGAGAGAGAGAGAGAGAGAGAGAGAGAGGGAGTGGGAGAGTGAAGGAGAGAGGAGGAGAGGGGATAAGAATCACATTTAGACATGAGCTTTCTCCCACTTACCTTACTAATGCTACTACCTTACCTAAGAAACTACCACTGTGTGTAGAATAAACTCAGAAATCATTGAATACACTTTCTAAGGGGGGGGAAAAGGCTACTAATAGGCTTTTACAATGGACTACTATCCACCTAGATAAAGGTAGAATCGGCATTATGAGTAAACGCTGACTAATATACAGTATGTACACTACCGTTCAAAAGTTTGGGGTCACTTGCAAATTTCTTAGTTTTTGTTTAATGATTTATTTTCTACATTCTACAACAATACTGGGGATTTCAAAACTATAAAATAACACATATGGGATTAGGTAATTA
>JAQMYL010000007.1:16220631-16243289 GCA_030014365.1 Clarias pachynema | reverse complement strand
GGAAAATTTATAACTTGCTTTTTTCTTTTTTTATTCACATTTTCCACCCTGTCCCAACTTTTTCTGATTTGGGGTTGCATGAAGAGATAGAGAAAAGCCACATAGGACAAGGAAGAAAGTATTTGATGGGTTTCTTAAGGATAATGGCACTAGAAAAGAGGATTTAAACTGAAGGTGACATCAAGATCAGAAGGTGGTGGTAATGCAAGATAGTGGGTTTCAACCGCTGGTAAACACCAAGAAGTAGATAGGAAAAAAATGTTATATGGTGTTGTTAATTTCAGGTTGTATTGGCCTAATATGGAGACCTGTTACAATCAGATAGATTTTTTATATTTATTACAATATTTATTTTTAAAAAACAAAACAAAAAACCATTCAAAGAGGGGGGTACTAACTTTTGAGCATGACACTATAAACATATGTGCTGTGGTGCCTGGTACAGTGATGTGTAAAAATGCAGTGGCTAACTGGTATATTTCTGGTACCATCCTTTATCTGCAAAGTCAAGTCAGGAGCCATGTGTGGTCAGAACAAAAAACAACAGCATCACTGACTCTTTGCAGATAACTGACCCATTGTGAATAAGATGGGATCTACTGCACTCTGGTGTTGATCAGTTCTCCCTATTGCAACGGTCCGCATGAGGCCTGGCCTTCAATCTCCATCTGTCTCTTCACTCTATCCAACCTTCATCATTAAACATGATTACCATTCACATCAGGCTTCATTATAGCATCTAAAGGTCAGACTTTTCTTAACAAAGCGACCCTAATGAGCCTGTAGGTCACCGACACACACTTCTACACACACTTCTACATACACTTCTACACACAAACAGCTTGCAAGTATCAAATGTGGCTCATGCCCTGGAGGTGTGTGTGTGTGTGTGTGTGTGTGTGTGTGTGTGTGTGTGTGTGTGTGTGTGTGTGTGTGTGAGAGAGAGAGAGAGAGATTGGGATGAATACGCTCATGATCAGTGGTCTTAGTGCGCTTATAAAAGTGTTTATGGTAACAGCTCATTTGAAGTTACTTATACAGTGGACACTCCACATAAAAGGATTTTAAAAATTGATTTGATATTATAAAGTTTATCTTTATTAATATCTACAGAAGGAGTCTCCAGGATCAGTATTTGAGATACCTCATTGTCCTCCAACAAGCATTTTAATGTACAGTTGTGACTGATGTGTGTGTGCCCATGTGTGTGTGCATGTGCCCATGTGTGTGTGCGCATGTGCTCGTGTGCATGTGTGTGCTTGTGCATGTCTGTGTGTGTGTTTAAGAGAGAGAGAGACAGACAGACACAGAAAAAGAGTAAGACAGAGAGACCAATACACATAGAGTGTGTGTGTGAGAGAGGGAAATGTTCTCCCTCGTTCTTCTCCTTTAGCTCTAAATCACTGTTTACAGCCATTCAGCTGAGACAGAACAGAATCCATCAGTTCACAGTTCTGTACCTGCTGCACATATAAACACCTCTCTGTCTCTGTTCCTTATCTCTCTCTCTCTCTCTCTCTCTCTCTCTCTCTCTCTCTCTCTCTCTCTCTTTTATCTCCTGCAGAGTTTCAGGTCATGTGTTCATGGCCTTGGCAAGGACATCACAGGAGGAATGTCCTCTTTCAGATATTCACTCACTTGTAAAAACTCACTCTTCATCTCAGGAACTTTCGCTTTTGCTTTCCTGCTTCCTGCTCTCTTTCTTTCATGTACCTTTGTGAAATGTCTGTCTCTTTCATTCTATCTTTTTGTTATATTTGAACAATGAAAAAAATGCTAGTTAAAGTTCCAGTTAAACACTTGGCTATTTAAACTTTCTTTATTGGCACTGAGTTTATTGTCACTGCAAAGGTAAGGGGCATGAACTCTGAAAGTGGAACTTGAACATGTAGAGTACAGTACATCATGATGCATTAGTTGATGGATGAATATAAATGAATGTAAAGTATATAATGTAAATACAGTTTATGTAGCTTTCTGTTGTTTTACTGAAACATTTTCATTGAACTGGTAGCGTGGTAGCTTTAAACTCCTATTATTTGTTAGCTACATTTACCTGCAAGTGTATCAGTGTATGAGTTAAAGGCAACTTCATGTTTGTGATTTTAAGCTGGGTCTAAAGGAGAACCTTGTTGTTGTTTGAATGCAAATGCGAAACAGGTGGCTATACAGTACGTTTCCATTACTTTTTAGCTGCATTAGCCTTGTATCCAATACAAGTTGTATAATTGTTCCATTAAGCTTAAAACAATCAACATTCTGTGTCTGTTTATGGACATGAATACAATAGCTGTGTGTGAACATTCCAGATTTCTCAGAGAGTACAACTGGTTAACAGATTTGCGAAGCCAGATTTTGACATGTGATATTGCAGAGTGTAAAGATTACTGATGTGCACATCTAAAGTGATAAACTTTTATTCCTTGGCCTCGAGTGGATAAAGCTTTATGGCTGCATTTCTCCTCCATCTGTCTGTTTCCTAACAGGCTGTGTTGGTAATGAACCTGCTGCCAGAATAACCATGATAAATCTCTGTGTAATCGGACAGGAGAGGATGGAGAGGTGTGTGTGTGTGTGTGTGTGAGAGAGAGAGAGAGAGAGAGAGAGAGAGAGAGAGAGAAATGCAGGGGCAGAAACAAGGCGAGGGGACAGACAGAGTGAAAAAGGGTAGAGATTATGATTGTGACATGGTATCATAAATCAAAGAGCCATGGCCGAGTCCGAGAAAACGGTCAGTGTCATAGTAAATGGAGAGGCTGTGTCTCAAATCACACTGAGAGACTCAGCAAAATGTAGAGTGTTTTTTAATGAATTGGTGAATGCTAATGAGATCATTTGGGGGTGCAGGAGGCAGATCTCCAGTTCTGTGATATGAATAGATGTAAAACATTTCTAAAAGAATTCTTTGTGAACTTTTACTGTTTAGGGAACCATGAGACCGCTAGACCATGGCATGCTACAGTATGCTAACACCATGGCATGCTATGCTAGGCTACCAAACTGACACGATAATACCCTAAAATGCTACTATAACTACCAGACATGCTTTATCAATACCCTGATATGCTACACTAACACCCTGACTGTCATTTTTTGTGCTTCTTTCAGTTCTTTCCATATTATTTCATAGTGTAATTAACATCCCATAATTAATTTCATTTGCTCGCACATCTGCTTTCTCTAATAAACCACAGTATGATTTAACATGAACTACCAAGTGACAGGATGCTGTGAAAAAAGTGAAGTACTGTAACTGTTACCACCCTGAAGATGATTATTTTGCTTTTGCTGCTCCCACTGTAGGTGTCTTATTCTTTTTGTACCCAAGCAATTGTGTATATTGTGTAGTTAATTTATACAGAATATTGCAACATAATGCAAGAACATTCCTCCCTCTACCAACCTCTCTTTTAATCTCTCGCCAGGTTAATAAAACTAAAAGATGCACATTATATTGTCATGGAGGCCACACAACGTAACTTCTGACTCCTGAAGTTACAAGTTAGTGTTACAAACCACTGACACTGGAGACTCCCTGCATAAATGTTAAAGCTCCTGTAGTATTTCATTGTTTAAACAAGTTAATATAAGCCTGAGACATGTCCAAATTTCCTTTGCTAATTTTCCAGCTTAAATCAATCCCCAAGGCTACATTCTAGCATGCTTGATTTTCTTTTTTAGTTCACTCATTTTTCAAACATTTCATTTCAGTGTCTGTAGCTGTAAATTAACTCCCCTGAATACATTATCTGAGCCAATCAGAAAACAAATCCTAGAAATGGTTGGGGAAAATTGTAAGGCATTTTCTACCCATTTTGTGGATTTTCCAACTCACATTTCTGATTAACAAAACAAGAGGAAAAATAGTTTTCAATAGTAGCCAGTTCATTTAGTATGAATTAAAATATTTTGCTTTTATGATTATATCCTCAATGTTTTTAAATGTTGCCCATGTTCAGATTGTAAGAAATAGATGAACCAGACATATAGCTCCATATCAGTGGAGTTAACAACCTAAAAAGTTTGCACAAAGCTTAATTTAAAAAAATGACTAAAATAGTGACACGAACAGCTTCAGGGTCTAAAAATAAGTCACAGATTTATGCATTAGGTTTTTTTTTGCAAAAACAAGCTTGTCCCTCATTAAGAAAAAAGTCATGAGATGTTTAACACACATATACAATTTTTATGATGTCAGAACATTTGCACCGTAGGAAAAAAATTACCACTGTTGCTTCAGGCATAAGGACAAATCTGAGAGCATGAGAAACAAAACAAAAAAGAGAGGGAATGTGTTTTTTCTTTTTTGCCTGCACAAACACACTAGAAACTAAAATGATCAAAATGTGTTACTTCCATAATAAGTCCACTTATTGTCCACTAAATGTCTCCTTACAAAAATATTCACCATATCATTAATTTAAAAAATCATAATACTCTGTGTGTAGCATCAACCATACATGTCTGTTATGAATGAGTTGTTACTATAGAATTTCATTTTAGAACAAGCACATTAATATAAACCTGTGACAGATGCACTCCAGTTAGAGCTGCATACTTCTGACCAATCACGAGTTATGAATTATAAATATTACACATGACAAAGCCAAAATTAAGAGTTGAATGTTCATTACATACAGTATCAGTTTTGCTCCTGTGGAATCATGGATTTCCTATTAATAGCACCCCAGCAAAAAAAAAAGACAATAAACACTTCACTATAAGGATTAAACAGGGAGATGTAAATGTGTGCATTTTCGATCAGTGTGAGCTTTCGATTGGTCACTCCTGCTCGTAACAGTGAAAATTTGAAATTGATTTTAAAGTTCAATAAAGCTGTACCTTTTGAGAGGGGAAGGTTAATGTATGCTTGCAGTGCTGAGTCTGTCATCACATTGAAGTTCTCTGTCATTCCCTCTGTCCTGTGCTAGAATAATTTATATAATTCAGTGTAATAATATATAAAGAACATTTGTTTTCACTAGCTCAAGGAATAATAAGCTATACTCCTCAAATGTACATTTTATTTAAATATACAGTAATTGCAGATCCATCATCTTACACATGAGGAAAATTACTGTCTACTGTGTTCTCTGGTGCATCTTAAAGGTTCTATGTTGGATAAGAATGAAATCTTGGAAATTTCAAATCCTTAATTATCCAGTAAATAATTTTCTTGCAAGTACAAAGAGTCTGATTCTAGGCACTAAATTAAAACTAGTAAGCAATAAATTTGAGTTTGTTTTCTCACTGATAAGAGTTTATAAGAGTTTGTATCTTACTAAGATTTTATGGAGGGACAATGTGCAACGTAAAAAAATAATGTAATAAGACTAAAATATATAATATAATATAGACTAAAACATGTAACAAGCTACCAAGGTAAAAGTTTCAATGAAACAGTGCAATAAAATAACAAACTGCCAGTGTAACAATAATAATACACAGTTAGTATTATAATAACTGTGTGTTTATAAGCCATTAATATAACAGTTTATACAAGCCTCGAAATAAGACATTTCCTGCATTTAAACATTTTTCCAATTAAATCAACACAACAAAGTAACTTATTAACAATCTATAATAACGTAATAAGTAATGTAACAATAATGGAACATTCATCATGTTTCCCAAAAGTCACATAATTTTCTACATTTTACTCTGAACCAAACAATTTCTTTAATATGTAAAATCTTTCTCCTTCTTATCGTAAATATGATCACACACACAAACATGTACACACACACACATAAAACCCTGTAGTTTTAGTCATGTACTGCGGTGCTTTGCTTTGACTCTTGGCTTTATATTTCCACCTACACTGTACATTAGAGATCAATGCAGTGACAGTAAAGGCTGCACACTAGCACAGTGTGGAGGCGTTAGTGCTGAAAATATTGAGTTTCGATATTTTAATAAAACTATTGGACTTTTTTTTTTTTTTTAAGAATGACCTGCAATGACTCTGCATTCCGCCAACTCATCTGAACACTTTTCACCCTTCAAATGTGCGACCCAAGAGCAAAACTTCGGTCTAAATGTAAATATAAGTGCAGAGTAGATTTGGATTTAGTGGATTATGCATTTATGTAGTTTTAGATTAACACGCTCAAAAACAACATTGAGCTCTGTACGTAAGTGAAGATTTATTTATTTATTTATTTATTTATTTATCTAAATACTTTTTACTTTTTAAGGATCATTCGTGATTCAAATTTCATTAAATTTATTCATGAAAAAAGAAGACATAAATAAAGCAATAACATTCAAAGAATTATTACAATTATATATGTTTAGGTAATAACACACCAATGGTTTATATTGAATACTTAGCATAACAATATATAAACTATAATATTACATAAAATATATTTGTATAAACAGCCATGCAGGAAATGTTGAAATTCACACATTATTGAAGATCACTTATAAACTTAGTGAAGTTGCATGGTAAAAGAAAAAAGAAAAAAAAAAGACACTATGTAAAATAGGTTATAGAAAAAAAAAACTGTAGCTATGTTTGATAATGAAAGTAAGAGCATTCCTATATTCATACAATGTGATAAGAAATAACAGGATTGGGACTAAACTGCTGTGCTGCCATAAGAAAACCAGTTGTTAAAGGTAGAACTTGCAAAGGAAAATGGTTGTGTGGTCTGATGGGATCAGATTTTCCCAATGCCAGAGGAATGGGTGCATCAGGGTAGCAAGGGAAGCACAAGAAGCGATGCACCCATCATGCATAATGTCAACTGTACAATACTCTGGATGCAGTGTTATAATCTGGGGTTGCTTCAGTTGATCAGTTCTAGGCTCAGAAACATTATACGGCAATCAAATGAAGTCAGCTGACGACCTACAGTAAATGTACTGAATGACCAGGTTATCACATCTATGGAGTTTTTTCTTCTGTGATGGCACAGGCATATTCCAAGACTCAAACTTTAAAAGAGTGGTTGTGGGAGCATGAGGAATCATTTTCACACATTAACTGGCCACCACATTGTGTGCTGTAAATAAAGCTTAAGGTAACTGAATTATAGTAAATATTAAAGTGTGTGACGTCTATTTTGGCGGAGCAGAGCATATTATTCACAAAAAGTGTTATAGTCATAAGTATGGTGCTGTCGCAGTGCACTGGAACAGAAGTGAATCTTCATCATCAGAAGTGAATCTTTGTCCTGATAGGACTGCTTTCAGGAGAAAGTCCAATGGAGCAAGAGCAGTATGCTTTAACATCTAAAAATAAAATTTCTGCAGAGTGTCGACAGTGTGGGCAGAAGTCTGCGGACCTGCAGTGTCATGCAAGATCACAACAACCTTAGTTAGTAGTCCTTTGCATTCATTTCAAGGTTTAGGCTTCAGCTCTTCAATAGTCACCACTGTAATGATGCAGTGTTGATTGTTGAATATTGTTCCTGATAATGTTCCAGATCTGGCCCTTGAGAAATTCAGAAAACTGTAAGAATCAATTTTCCAGCTCATGGTTGACTTATGAACTTTGGTCATCGACTGAGGATGATTCTACTGTATTCCATACTCTGCCATTTACTCTCAGGCTAGTAGTGATGAATCCATATCTTGTCACAAGTAAATATTCTCTTTAAGAAACTTTCATATTTTTAGAGTATCACTGCATGCTGCTCTTCTTTTGTGCAAATCACAAGTGGGGCATCCATTGTTGCTCACACTGCAGTTACAAATGCACTGATGTAACACATTCAAACATGTACATTAGTGACTGGGGAGAGATCAGTGTTGAATGGAAAGCACTGATAAGATGTGCTTTCCATCAAAAAATTTTATATAACCGCAGAGTGGATAATTTATGACTCACCCTCATAGCTTTGTTGCTAGCTAGTATTAGCTAAGAAAAATTAGAAGGCAGCAAAACCTTTTCCACTTTTATGTACAGCTAAAAAGGTACCATCAGTTATGGGTACACTCCATTACATGAACAAAAAGCACTTCAGCTGTGATTATAGTCCAAAGAATATATGAACACAAAGGGGAAAAAAATACACTTATTAAGTGGACTCTCAAAACACAGACGACAACTCCACCAAACAATTCAAAATGGAACTCATATAACCCAAGGACAAATCAGTAGCACTGTTCTATCAAACAACAAAAAGAACTAATGAACCATAATGAGCTCACTGGTGCTGTTTACCTAAAAACAAAATCTACCTTTCCATCTTTCGAATGAAGAGGGAAGAAAAAACCAATGCAATAGTGTTATAAAGAAGAGGGCAGTAACAATACACCATAATATATGATTATGCTATTTATTTAATTTATCTTAATTTGTGCCGTCATTCAATTACATGAGTTACATGTACGTACATTCAATTACACTTTGTCAGACAGGTTTCTTTTTAAGTGATTTCTTGGTTTAACAGGTCTGGAAGTAATCAGGCCTGGGTGTGGCAAGTGAAATTGAATTCAGATTTCCAAAAATCACCGTTCATTTATGATTTAGCAGGAGGGATTTTTTACATCAGGCCAGGCAGATTAGAACAACTTCCCTTAATAAATTAAATAATATTTTAAAAACAGAATGTATTTATTCAGGTTATCAGTGTAATATTCACATTTGTCTGATGATCTGAATCATTTAAGTGTGACAAATGTTTAAAAAAAAAAAATCAGGAAGCATGCAAATACTTTTTACAGCACAGTATTCCTCGAGACTACATTAAAAATATAAGATGGTCTGGATCTTTGGAAGCATAATATGAAGAAACAAGGGGTGCCTCAAGCCTTTTGCACAGTATGTTATATCAATAGAAAAGTTTGAAAGACACTTTTGGCATGATTTTGAATGAAATTTGTAACTATACACTGAACTTAAAGTGTAGTGCTCATATGAAAAACAAAACAAAACCAAAATGAAATAAAAGTACCTGAAAGTGGTTCATGTTAGACTTACATTATATTGCCAAAAGTATTCGCTCGCCTGCCTTCAAATGCATATGAACTTGAGTGACAGCCAATTATGCATCAGTCATGTTGGAACAGGAAGGGGCCATCCCCAAACTGTTTCCACAAAGTTAGAAGCATGAATTTGTTCAAAAGGTATGCTGAAGCATTAAGAGTTCCTTTCACTGGAAGTAAGGAGCCAAGGCCAGGAGAGCAACCCCACACCAGTTTCAACATGACTGCACACCAGTGCACAAAGCAAGCTCCACTCCCTGGTACAAATTGTACTAGACTCCCTACTGTACTTGGTATTCCACTCTCCAGTCTGTGTTCCACTCTAATTTCATTTTCAACCTCTAGTCCTCCTTTCAGTCCACTTTTTAGTACACTCATTAGTCTATCACCTTGACCATACTGATACTCTGACTCTTTAATAAATTTAAGAACAATCCAGTTCCATTACCATGACTAGGACATATTACCAAAAAGAAAAAAATCTCACTTTATCTTGACCTTATTTTTAAGAAGCACCAGAAAATGTGACCCAAATTGATTCCTCTTCCAGACGTAAAAACCTGCTAGAACCTGTTCCATTTACCACCGCATTTACCCGTGAACACTGACACAGTGCCGTTGTCTTTGATAGTTTCGAGTTGAAAGTTTCGTGGCCTTCATCTCTGTGTAATTGCCTCACGTCAGCTTAACAAGCACAAAGAAAGAGGCTGAGAAAGATAAATTAGTGTCGCTGTATTGGTTTTCTTGCTTCTCTGAGACGGCCAGGAGACATGAGAGATACAAATTATCCCATCTCACAAATGAGTTCAGCAGTGTCCTGAATCCCTACCACTAGCATCACCACACCGATCGTCCAGTCCTCAATTTCTCATCTCCGCCACTTTGTCTCTGTCTGTCATTGGCTTTAGCAGATTATTGGCACTAGTTAGCTCATCTGGAATTGTTTAGTTCGCTGGCACAGCAGACAAAGCCTGCAAACAATTACTTACCAGCTGTCTACAAACAAAACGCACAAGGAGAGCCTTACACAGACGAACACTTCACTTCAGACAAATCTATTATTAATCATCGCAACAACAAAAAGAATCGCTTGATTTGTTACAGTCAACTTCAATTTTTGGTGAAGAAAAAAGTAAGAAAGAAGCTTTTATGAAATCCAGACAAACTTCAATTCAGTTTTAGAGTTTGTTTCATTTACTCTTATCTCATTCTGCCTTTATCTAGCCTTAGCCAGTGTATGCTAAGTCTCGTCCATCTCTGCCTCATAGATAACAGCCCCAGCACTTCAATTCCTCTGCACAGATTGTGAGAGATGAAACCATGATGAAGATGGAGGGTGGAATGGAGTGCCGCGAGAACCAAAAGGAAATAAATGAGCATTAACAGGAAGTGAGGAGTGCAAGAAAGAGATGGAGTGAAGCCTGGGAAAGGAAATGAAAAGAGGAGCAGGATATATGAGAGCAGAGATGAGCAAAGAGAAAAGGAAAGATGAAGGGAAACGGTGGTGTTTATCCCGTCTGTGCGTGCTGCTAAACAGATGATGATAAATGAGCAGCAAGCATGGCCTAGCATGATGTCCTCAGTGGAGAAGTCATTTATTTCTAATTATCTCTCAGTTAATATTAACTCTGTCAGTGCCGCTCAGCTGCTCCATCACTCTACACTCAGCTCCAGGCCCGAGCAATATGTTCCGTTTTTAGACGTTACACACCGTCGATTTGTCAAAGTCCTATCTGCAAAATATGCTCAGAGCTTTGAGTTCATCTCATGCTATGTAGCTTGATAGCTGCGCTTTAACCCGACAGTATCTACATGACAAAACGGCTAGTTTTACATGCATCTTGATAATCTGATTGTAAAAACTTTTATGTGTGCACAAAAACAGTTGAAAATTACTGAAATTAGTCCAAATGAATTTTCCTATAAATAGAAGGATATTCACTGAAGCTTGAAACCATCACATTGTTTCATCCATTTCCCACAGGGACATTTGTGTCACATATTGCATTCTGACCACTGTGGAAAAAGAAAATTAAATGCCTTTATGGCAAGGATTTGAGATAAATAGGAAAGATCACTGCACAGTCACCTCACACCGTCAGAGTTAATTTGTGCCTCCAGTCTTACAAGTTTGTGCATGTTCACCCTGTGCTTGGTGGGTTTTCTCTGGGTACTTTGGTTCTCCCCAGACTCCCAAGACATACAGTGTTGGCTGATTAGTGTTTCGAAGTTACCCATAGTGTATGATTGGGTGTGTAAATGTGTGTAAGCTTAAAGGTTGCCAGAGGTTGTGGGCCTCAGCAGCCTAATTTCCCCTCCAGGAATGAATGCTGGCATAAAGTCACAGGTCATTGCAGCCAACCATGGTTTGGTGATGACAGCTTCAATTAACTGATAGGTGGAAAGATCATTATGAACAAATCATTTTACTTGGTTTTACAGTATATGTGATATTTAGTGATATTATCTTCTCAGTTACAGTTAGCTAAACCATGTCATTTGGACCTATTAGGATACACATGATGAGTGTCAATGTTTTTACTGTATCAGTTGCAAAAACATAAATAGTGATTTTCAGCAGAAAGCACATACACACAGCAGAACCACAATCCCAGGGTCATCTAATCACGCATGCCAATTTTCAGTGATTATGCAGATAAAGGAAAAGGCTTGGAGTCTTGGCATGAGACGACTGATGTAAGGCAGTGTTAATGCCTAAATTCACATGGGAAGTGTCTTGCGATTATAACGACTACATCTGCATAAACATCAATATAAACACAAAAGGAGGTTCTCAGCCAAGCTAATAAGGTGGCTTGGAGAACTGCATCCATTCCCACAAGGACATTATTGATCGAATCTGAGGCTGGAAGACAGAACGTAATTAAATGGAACAATTGGGAGGTGTAAAATTAGCCTTTGTGTCGTTAGAGCTGGATGAAGGGTGTGTGGTAAAAAAAGGCCTGTCTCCGATGACTGATGAGTAGAACCAATTAAAAGCTGAGGGAGAGAGAGAATGGGGAGGGCGGAGTATAGATTTATCTGAGATAATGAACTTCTCAACCTCTATTGATCTGATGAAGGAACCTACAGGAAACCGAAGAGGTCTCAACATGTCAACACAAACCTCCAAATGGCCATTTTGTTTGTTTTTATAAATCTACTGAGGAGAACTTACTTGTTTTATTTGTTTGTTTGGGGGATGGGGGGGAGGAAAAAAAATTTTTCAAAGGTAAACCAGCAATCCAGAGTTGTGTTGCCTAGTTTGAGTTCTTTAAGCTTATGCAAGTCTAAACCAAGACATCACCTACAGAACTGGGATAACTGGCATGCTGTACATGTATGTACTAAATAACACAAGTTGACACACAGTTCTCTGGCGCACAGTGGGTGTCACTGGATTCACATTAAGAGTTCAAGTGGCTGAAGTGGCTAGATCTTGTGCCCTAGATCTATACTGTATCTACACATTTTCTTAAACAAATAAAATAAGAAATAACTGAACCCCTTAAAAAATTGTCAACTCTTCAATCTGCAATGGCTACATTTCTAAATATTTTAAATTATCAGTTATTAAACCCCTAACTAAGAAACCTCTTCTTGACCCTGTCAGCTGGCCAACTATAAGCCAATATCAAACCTCTCCTTTATGTCTAAGATCCTTGAAAAGGTTGTAGTACCGCAGCAATCTTTATATCTACATAGGAATAACATTCATGAAATACATTAGTCAGACTTGAGGCCTCATAATAGCACAGAGACAGCGCTGGTTAAAGTGGTAAATTACCTCCTACAGGTCTCTAATCAGGGTTGTGTCTCCTTGCTTGTGTTATTTGACCTTAGTGCAACTTTTGATATCATTGATCATAATATATTCCTCAATAGCCTAACTCCTAGATGTTGTAAGAGTTAAGGGTGGATCAGGTCTTATTTAAATTATTATTATCAGTTTGTAGATGTAAATGATGACTATTCGATGTGTAATTGTCAAAGTGATATTTGGTGTTCGACAGAGTTTTGTTTTAGGCTAAATGTCTTCTATTTTCTCTCTATATGCCTTCTCTGATCAACAAAATTCATGAGCATAGGATTAGTTTCCACTGTTATGCGGATGACACACAGGTATATGTCTTAGCAAAGTGAGATGAGAAAGAGTTTTAAAAAGTTGAAAGAATGTGTCAAGGGCTTTAGACACTGAATGTGTATTAACCTCTTTGTGTTTAATTCCGACAAGACAGAAATATTGGTACTAGTACTACATGCATCTAGAAATAAGCTTTCTGATCACACAGTAACTGATGGACATTCTGTTTCAGCATGTGCAACAGTAAAAGATTTTGGTGTGATTATGCTGTAGATTCAAGTCTTTAATTTTAAGCTCATGTAGAGTATTACTAGGATGGCATTCTTTCTTGAATTATTGAGTCCCTGCTTACACTCTGCACATACTGTATACATTCACCTTATACATTATGTGACTGTGACCATACTTAACTTCTCTCTCTCTCTCTCTCTCTCGCTATACATGGCACTCCTGAGTTGCCAGTGATCCAGACCCCCTGAATGGAGGCCTCTGGCTTGCTGATGAGGATGGCCCCCATGTGTTCTGCTTGGGATGTGTGTGGTGACTAGGGATAGTTGTGCTTGACCATGAAAACATTCTTGGAGTAGGCTGGTGCAGACAGCTGTTCTCATGACTGCAGTTGCTCAGTAGTTCAAGACTGAAATTCTCACAGTGCAGTTAACAGTTTTTTACCTGTGCCTCCAATAATAAAATAAAGTAAACTTCATATTAACTTCAACGCCTTTTCTGTTTTACTACACTGCCAACCTCCTAACACACAGTACAACTGTAGATCAATCACTACATCTGATATTTAAATCACCAAAATTAAAATAGGTTCCCTGTTGAGTCTTGTTCCTCTCAAGGCTTCTTGCTATTGTCATCCCAGGGAGATTTTCCTTGCCACCATCACTCTTGGCTTGCTCAGCAGGGACAAATTGTTTAATCTGCTTTATACGATTTTTCCCTCACACTTTTCAGAAACATTTTCTTTGTTTTCATTGTTAAAAGCGCTATATACACACTTGGACAAAATTGTTGGTATACTTCCATTAAAGAAAGAAAAACCCAACTTGAAACTGAAATAACTTGAAACTGAGTTTATAACATGATAATAAATAAAAATGTACTGAAAATTAACTAATGAAAATCAGACATAGTTTTTTAATTGCAGTTCAATAGAAGCTTTTTTAAAAACAACCTAATGAAACTGGCCCAGACAAAAATGATGGTATCCTTCAGCTGATTTTTTGTTGCACAACATTTTGAGGCAACCACTACAATCAATCAATTTCTGTAACTTTCAATAGCACATTTCAACAGGTATTTTGGCCCACTCCTTGTGAGCCTTCGCCAGACTCCATGTTACAGCTCTTTCCGCAGATGTTCAATAAGATAATTGATTTAAATCAGGACTCAGGCCTCCGAGTGGCGTAGTGGTAAATCATAAGGTAAATCGACCTATCATCCGGGGATCGCTGGTTCGATTCCCAGGTGATGCTGTAACCTCTCACAGCCGGAGGTCTACAGAGAGCTGATTGGCCGAGCTCTCTCAGAGGGGAAGGATGAGAGGTACTTCGTTCTCCCACATTAATCACGGCTCTACAGCCACTCAGGGGCGCCTGTAAGCTCACGCAAGCGGAAGGAGCAGATAGCGCTGTTACAGCATGTTACAGCTCTTTCCGCAGATGTTTTCCGCAGATGTACTGTACGCCCCCAACGGTGCGTGAGTGAGCAGTTCGAAAAGATGCGGTCGGCTGGCGTCACGTGATTCGGAGGAAACATGTGATAGTCTTCGGCCCTCCCGACTGAGTGGTAGTAGTAGCCCTAATGTGGGGGCCCCCTATTGACAGGAGGAAATAATTAATTAATAATAATAATAATAAATCAGGCCTCATAGAAGGCACTTCAGAATTGTTCAAAGTTTTGTTCTTCTTCACTCTTGGGTGTTTTTAGCTGCGTGTTTTGGGTCATTATCCTGTTGAAGGATCCATGACCTGTGACTAAGACCAAGCTTTCTGACACTGGGCAGCACATTTCACTCCAGAATGCCTTGATAGTCTTGAGATTTTGTTATACACTCCACATATTTAAGATACCCCCTGCCAAATGCAGCAAAGCAACTCCGCAACATATCCAAGCCTCCTCTATGTTTTATAGAATATACAGTGTTCTTTTCTTTGTGTGCTTAATTTTTGCATCTTTAAACATAGAGCTGATGGGACTTGCCAAAAGAAATTCCAGTTTTGTCTCATTTGTCCAAAGGACATTCTCCCAGAAGCTTTGTGGCTTGTCAATATGCATTTTGGCAACTTCCACTATCACTTTTTTATGATTTGCTTTGAATAGTGGAGTCATCCTCGGTCATCATCCATTAAGTCCACTTTACCTTAAACAGCAACAGATGGTGTGATCTGTCACTGATGTACCTTAACCTTGGAGTTCACCTCTAATCTCGTTGAAAGTTGTTCTGGACTCTTTGGTTACCATACACATTATCCGTCTCTTCAACTTGTCATCAATTTTCCTCTGGCGGCCACATCCAGGGATTTTGGCTACAGTTCTGTGGACCTTAAACTTCTGAATAATATGTGCAGGACAGGACAAAAAGGACAAAAATCAAGCTGCTTAAAGATGGTCTAGTAGCCTTTATCTTGTATATTTTCTAATCTCCTAAGACAACTCTCTCCTTAGCTTTCTGTGGTCCATGTTCAGTGTGGAACACAACATGACACCAAACAGCACAGTGACTACTTTTCATCCTTTAAATAGCCAGACTGACTAGGGTTAGAGTTAGTTTGAAGACATCTGTGATGCTAATTACAGGACACACTTTAGTTACTGTAAACAGGCCCTGTGGTCAAATTATTTTAAATCTTTTCTAGGGTACCATTATTTTTGTCCAGGCCAGTTTCATTAGTTTGTTTTGTTAAAATGCTTCTGTTGAACCACAATTCAAAAGCAATGTCTGATATTCATTAGTTAATTTTAGGTAATTTTAGATCATTTTTATCTATTATTACTTTTTTTTGTTTCAAGTTATTTTAGTAACCATTTTGAGTTTTTTCTTTCTTTAACAGAAAGGTACCAACAATTTTGTTAATTTTTGTTATCGATAATCTCATGAAGCCTGTGATGGATTTTGGATCCATGATCTTTACCTCCATGCCACTGATAAGCCATTAACATCAGAAACATGGTCGCTGTCATTTTTGAATCTCAGTTTTAACTCCTATTAAAAGCCATTCCAGATGTGTGTGATGCAGATAATACATGATGCTTTTTCATATTTAATAAATGACCTTTAACAGTTTCATTCATGTTACATCTCTCTAGCCTTTTCCTGCACATTTGTTTTGCATTTGTAGCTTTTTTCTGTTCAGCATAAACAAATCATTTTTATGATGGAAAGCCCTCCCCTGCATAAGCTGAATCTAATCCAAAAATGCAATCAGAGCATTCCCCTGATGATTCCCAGAACATGGTTCCTCCACAATTGTAGCTCCAGATATAAGAGCAGACACTTTTCTACAGTGTTGATTATTTTCATTGGCACCCACAGCCTGTTGTTAAGAGCATACAAATAGTTCCACACATACGCCATCATATCATCCCATACAGAAATGTAAGGACATACAGTATATGAATTTAAAATTAAGTTATGTAGATTACATACACAATGCAACAAATGTTTTACTGTGACCGATTGCAAAGTGCCTGATGATAAAATTTTTAAAGTGGTTCTTTCCTCTCTTGTCTGTTCCAACCACTCATCATTCAGCATTACCAGTATACTAATCACCGGCTTGATCATCTGTCCTCATCTGCACCTTTCTCTTAATTGTTCATGCCTTAAGTTAGTTTTTTTTTTTACTGAATGAATCACAGGTCACTCTGATTAACAAACAAAAACATTCCCCTGAAACATACCATATCTTATTACCTACTGCACCTTCTGTACATTAATCACTCTCACCCCTGTATACTGTATATAGACCCATACCCTCACTTTCCATTGCTCACATTGCTATTTATTGTAAATAGGCTGTTTTTTTGCTAACTTCATTGGCTCTGTACAGGTACCTTGCACAATGACAATAATATTGATTCTAATCTGCAACCCAAAGAGCCAATATTATATTCACAATAGAACAGTGAGAACATGGCAAATGTTTTAACTGAGAAATTTTTTAATTTTATGCAAAAAATTAGCTCATTTCAAATTTGATGCCGCATACAGGTCTCAAAAAAGTTGGGATAGGAGCATGCTTACCATGGTGTAGCATCTCCTCTACTTTTCATAACAGTTTGAAGCTGTCTGGGCATTGAGGTTATAAGTTTGTGGAGTTTTGGTGTTGGAATTTGGTCACATTCTTGCCTGATACAGGTTTCCAGCTGCTGAAGAGTTTGTGGTCATCTTTGACATAATTTTCGCTTATTGATGCGCCTAGGTAAAAGATCTGGACTGCAGGTAGGCAAATTCAGCATCCAATCTCTTCTACTACGAAGCCATGTTGTTGTAATACTGTAGCTGCAGGATGTGGTTTTGCATTGTCCTGCTGAAATACACAAGATCTTCCCTGAAAACTTTACATAACTTTCATTATTCATAGTGCCTTCCAAAACATGCAAGCTGCCCATACCGTATGCACTTATTCACCCCCATACCATCAGAGATGCTGGCTTTTGAACTGGATGCTGATAACATGCTGGAAGGTCTCCCTCCTCTTTAGCCCGAAATCATAGGGTCTGTGATTTCCAATAAGATTGTCAAATTTGGACTCGTCTGACAATAGAACACTTTTCCACTTTGAAATAGTTTTAAATGAGCCTTGGTCAACTGGACAGGACAGCACTTCTGAAACATGCGTTTATAAAACATGCGTTTATAAAACATGCGTTTTATAGCTAATCATGTTACAGACCTGATGCTAAATGGTCTCTCAGCTGAATCTTTCAAAATTTCTCGCTTTTTCAGCCCTTTGTTGCCCCTGTCCCAACTTTTTTGAGACCATTAGTAGACATCAAATTTAAAATGAGATCATTTAGTGGATAAAAGTGTAGAATTTCTCTGGTTTAACATTTGTTATATTCTCTATCTTCTTTTGTGGATGAAATATTGGCTCATGTGATTTGAAAGTCTTTTTGCTTTCACATTATTCAAATTTTAAAAACGTCCCAACTTTTTTGGAATTCGGGTTCTAATCTAATCTAATCTAATCTAATCTAATCTAATCTAATCTAATCTAATCTGTTCATATTGTTTTATATCCATTTACTAAATTTTTATATGGGATGACTTCATCTTTTATATGGGATGACTTCATCGGCTATCTGAATCTATTAGTTACGGGTTTCTTAGTGGACCATTGTCTTGCATTTCTTGTACTTTTTGCATTTTATTGTTAGCTCAGGGAAGCTTTAATGGTACCCTCAGTCTTACAAATGAAGATCATTATTCTGTAGTGAAATAGATGATGGAATCAAAACAAATAGACAATATTTAGTTGTAAAGAATACAATCATAAACTCTGTAAATAGTAAATGAAAATTTAAAAAGCTGCACAAAAAATAAAGACACATTTCACCTTGTCCCAGGTTTCAAATATTTCTTAACAATTTCTCATTTAATGTATAAATTAAAATATAAAATATAAAATGTTCAGTGTGAGGTGTGGTAAATGCAGGCCTGCGCCCAGAACTCTAAATAAGAAGTTTCTCGTTCTTTTGGGAGGATGACAAAACAGCAAATGCTTTTGGCTAAAACTTCAGTGACTGTTTTCATCCTCAACACTGTCACAGAGCAGCTTCACTTTAAAATAAGAATAGAAATGCTGAGAAAGTAGTAAATGATGCAAAAAACAGCTTTTAGTGCTTTCGGTGCATGTGTATGTGTGTGTGTGTTTGATCCATTACGCTGTCACATGCAAACTTTTTGTCCTTTCACCATTTTGTTTTTTTAATGCTGCGTATGCGGATGGGACTCCTGTGAAAAGTGAAACGCGTTGTCTGTTATAAATGATTCAGCCTTTTGCATTAAAGTGTCCTCAAACATCTGTGACGCCTGAAGGCATGGGACAAAAGCTCACGCTTCGTCTCTCTTTAACACTTCCTTTTAAGCCTGTATTCATGAAGCTCATGAACGGTGCTTATAAATCATTTTGTCACTGTTATGAAAAAGGAAAACTTGTGTCAGTCTGACGCAATGCATTCTGGGTAACATGCCGAAGTCTATAGTGACACTGACGCAATCCTCATCTAACAAACTTTACTAAAGATGATAAAGAAAGAAATGCACCTATTATAGCTAAAATAATAGCTCAATGAGGACAACTAAGCTCAAGGAAAAGGGGAGATAGACCAGGTTTCATTAAAAATACTAAAATAAATTTTGAAAGAAATGAACCTAAATGAAAATTCACAATTAACTCAAGTTTTGAGTATTTTTGCAGTAGACAGAAGTTGGAGACTTTTTGAGATTTTTACAATATCCTTGATCACTACACAAATCAGGAGTCCATTTACTGATATGCATGGATAAGCAAGGGCAGGAGATGATACAACATCTTGGAAACATCAAATTCAGATACAAAATGAAAAGGATAAATAAGAACAGGTGACTGAGTGGGAAAAGGTCTGAACCAACAATAACACAGAGAATCACAGCAAACCACCCATTTTCTGAAAGACTCATTCACTCTCTCATCATCTATACCACTTGTACAGGGTCTCAGGGGGGCCAGGAGCTTATCACAGGAGACATAGATCACAGGGCTATCGGCACACATCCATACATGTTCATTCACACACTATGGGCAATTTGGGAACACGTTTTTAGCCTAATCTGCTTGTCTTTGGACTGTAGAGGAAAATAGAGCAGCCAGAGGAAACTCACCAAGCGTGGGAAGAACATGGAAACTCCATGCACACGGACCCAGGGCAGGAATCAAACCTAGTCCCTCGAGGTGCGAGGCGACAGTGATAACCACTACACCACTGCTGCATAAATGCAATGACAATTTTTATATCTCCAAAATTTGTACAGCTAGGTTTTCTTATATTTTTCTTACATTGTATATTTTGTCTTATCGTCTATAGATATATTTTTCTTATCTTAACTAAATAAATTTTTGATATTTTAGTTCTTTTTATTCCATATTTATTTCCCATTAATAATATTTTATTTTTAAGATCATGGGCGGTCATTTAAGCATTTCACTGCATATCGTGCTCTGTATGATTGTGTATGTGACAAATTAAATTTTAATTTGAAATTAGTCAGGACACTATAAAGACACACAGGAACAGAAATCTAAAACAAAATTCAGGCAGTAGAATATTCAGACAGTGATATGGTGTATATGCTGTGCTGAACATGATGATCTTAGAGTAGCTAACCTTTAATTAGAGGTCACACAGGATGCTAAAAAATCCTGTTGACATTAATGTAAGAGGACACAGTACACGAGAAAGGAATGCACTTTAGAGATAGTGGTTAATTTCTCATCCTTTTTTTTAAGAGAAGTTATCCAGATGAACTTTAACCCCATAAATTTTGGATGCGTGGGTGAATAGAAAATGAGTGTAAGGCTTGGGTCATGCCTTTTTAACAAAGAAAATCTGCTTAGCATTAATGTATCACTACGACAAAAAGCTTTTAGTGCTCCACAGTCAACACAGTATCTCATAAGTCACAAACACATGTCACAAGACCAATGATAATCACCTGATTCTGATCCAAGGAGTACAATCAGTGCTTGCAAGTAACACTTTCACAACCATTACATAAATCTTTTAGAAGTAAAGCAATAAAGAAATGCTGGAGATTGGAGTGTCTTCAGGTTCAGGTTGTTTTTTTTTTTTTTTATGTAATGGGCATACAGTAGTTAGTTCTGTCTTTAAAAAGGGCAGTGCAGCTTTTGCCCCTCAGAGTATGACTCCACAAGACCTCTGGAGGTGTGCTCTGCTGTCTGGCAACAAATCATTAGCAATGGATCCTTTGTGTGATATGGGTTGCGGTGTAGAGCCTCAGTGGATCGGACACTTGTTTGTCTGGCATATCCCATGGATGCTTGATTGGATTGGGATCTCAGGAATTTGGAGGGCAGGTCAACAACCCTAAATTCTTTGCCTGTTGAGCCCCATCCATTGTGAACTGAATGTCCTGATACCTTTCTGTCATGGCCAGTATTGCCTCATTCAGCATTTTATTTTCTATGGGAACAGGCAGAACACGCTAGCCTTTGCTCCCCTCAGGTGTAGATGGGCCATGACTGCCCAATATCCTGTTGGCAATTTCCTTGTATATAATTGATATTGTATATTATTCAGGTAATCTGGCACTGGTGTAGTAATGAATGACATCTCATACATTTTACCAGTTTATAGTTAATGCTGAGGAACACTCCCGCTCTCTCTTTCATCTCAAATGTTTCTTTTTTTCAGAACATCACTGGACCATGTTATGATAAAGTCCGAAAAATGTCAATGGACTGAACTGTAAAAACATTTATCTCTAAAAAACATTTATCTCTAACCAAACACTAAGACATTTGTAAAGAATACCAACTGGCAGAACGGCTAGTGCTTGGAAAATAGTAGGGGAAGCAATGTTGTCATGCAACCTGACACAAAGCAGAGTTACTGTTACTACCTTAAAGATTTCCTAAAGCATCACATCACAAGTGTTTTATTCCTCATATTCCATGGCAACAAATATAATTAGTTTATAATTAATAAAAGAATGATACTTTTTATCGTTATACATTATTTTACATTTAACCTTGTGTAACATATGTAAAATAAGTTTATGTTCTCTCTCTTTCGTTTTCTCATCAATCTCTTTTTTTCAAAAAATTAAATGGCAAAAAGTGCAGACGGAAAATTACCTGTGAATGTGCTGTTACTATAGAAACTATAACATATTATAACAAGTGCATTAATAACAACCAGTGCTTTGCAGCTGTGTTACTGTTAATGCTACTGTACATTAATATGGTATACAGGGTCACAGGGGGCCTGCTGCCTATCCCAGGAGACCCTATCCCAGGGCACACCCTGGACAGAATAATAATTCACCACAGTGCACACACATACGTAGACACACTCACACACTCACCGTAGTGCACACTACGGGCAATTTGGGAATGCCAGTTAACTTAATCTGCATGTCTTTGCAGGACTCCGGTTTCCTCCCATAGTCCAAGCACAGGGAGAACATGCAAACTCCATGCATACAGAGGTGGAAATTGAACGCACACAGTGCTAACCACTAAGCCACTGTGCCACCCTAGAGATTCCCCCAACCACCGCCCACACACACACACACACACACACACACACACACACACACACACACACACACACACACAAAATGTGGTCAATACTGTAAATCAATGACATTAAGTAGTGGAAGAAAACAGAATTGTAAAGGACAGGAAATAAAACATATTAAATATTAATCTAACTTTTTTTTATCCATAAAGAACTTTATGTGAAGATTGGGTTATCAGCTGTTTTCACTCCAGTTTTCATTCTGAATAATTCAGATTAAAATGGATTGCATCACACTTTAATAATGGAACATTTTTGTGTGTGTGTGTGTGTGTGTGTGTGTGTGTGTGTGTGTGTGTGTGTGTGTGTGTGTGTGTGTGTGTGT
>JAQMYL010000007.1:16170419-16184760 GCA_030014365.1 Clarias pachynema | reverse complement strand
CCATCCTCATTTGGGTGATAACAGATAGCAGGGATTGATCTGCATCATACTGTGTGAGACTAGACGTTCAGTATAACAGGAGGTGTGTTTAAGTTAAATTTGAGTCCAGTTTGTTATTGGAGGGTCAGGTAGACTGAAGGAAACTCCAGTCCAGAACTAAAAAAAAGTTATTTCATGGCTATCCTCGAACCAGACTCTTTATTTTTGAAAAAAAAAAAAAATTTTAATCCTAGGGTTTCTCCACCTGTCACTCTGTTCCATTACAAATGATAAAAGGAAACCCCTTTAGGTTATTGTTATTGTTATTGTTATTTATAGTGTTTCCAGCACAGGGCCAGTTTTCCTTTCTTGGGTTTCCTGGCAGGATTAGAGTGAGTGGGTGTTCATCTGATATCATCTCTCCATCACTTCCACACTGAATCTGTGCTCCTGCCTTCTTTCTGTTAATTGAATAATCCAGAGTTGTGATTGGCTGGAGTTTGTGGAGTTTGTGGAATTTTTCAGCCTGTCACTCGGCTGCGTTTTTATCCCACATGATGCTTTAAAAGCACAGAAAACTCTGTGAACTGCATCAGCAGGAAACATTTATTCGTTTGGAAAGTGTCCATTTCTTTCCTCTGTTTTTTTCTTCTAGAAAGTAGAGTTCACTCTGATTCACACACACAGAGTTTTCTTATCTGATCTTGGAAATGTAACAAACTGAACATCTGTCCAGCAAACATGCACATGTATTTCATGTTTGTCTTTTTACTTTAGTACTCAGCGCAACGTTGGTGTAAAGTTGATGTGGATGTGACTGCTGAAAATGTGTGATATCACTTTGCTGTTGCTGTGACATTGTGGTGATGTTGATGGAATTTGCTCCACATCAGTGTGATTTCAGTGTGACTTCATGTAGACCAGACTTTATGCAACACTAAATTCATTTTAGTGAGAGGTTGGCATGTTGCTGTAATGTTGCTGAGATGTGGCCTTAAGTTTATCATAATACTGTATTTTACTGTATTTTATTGTATTTTATTTTTATCTATTTGCACTATTCTACTGTTATTACTATTTACTGTACTTATGTATACTGTTTTTGTTTTTATTTTTATTATTATTATTACTTGCTGTATATTTTTATTTTTCTTGTTCCTTGTCTGCATTGAGCATGTTTGTGACAAAAGAATTTCCCTCGGGATAAATAAAGTTCCTCTTATCTTATCTGATCTTATCTTAATATTCATGTGATGATGTGACATGTATGTACCTATTGCATGATGATAGCATGATATTTGTATGTTGTTGCCATAATACTGACATATCTTTGGTGTGATATGAATATGATCTTGGCATGACGTTGGCATGATGTTGGTATAATGTTAATGTACGTTGATCATGATGTTGGAATGTTAATGCGATGTCATGTGATGGTGAGTCTGGACATTAGCATGCCATGTGATTGATGTCGGTGTGATGTACTGTGTATTATTGAGTATTATTGAGTGTGGAATTGTTTTGTATCTAGTTTCACAAAGCTTTGTCGCAAAAGTCTACCAAACTATGTAGGCATTAGAGGAGATCCAACTGTCTGTGACTCAGTAACACTAGACTACAATCACAAGCTAACAAGTTGACAACAATGACGTCTAACACTTTACACACTGAAACAAATTTAGATCACAGAGACATGAAATATTTCATCATGAAAAACATGTCCAGTTTATGTTGTAGGAAAATGTTTAGAGTTGTTTCATTTCATACTGCTGGAGGATAACCCAGCATGGAGCTGAATCTGTGATTATTTTTTATCGCTTCTCTTGCTTTCACATGCCATGTGCTTTCACATGTTATTTTTTCCTTGATGTTCTTAGATGCTATAATGATGAAATGAAGACTTGAGAGGCCGTCACTCGAATTTGAGCTGGGTTTTCTGTTTTTTTTTTCTTTTTTCTGCTGATGTTCATATTGAGTCCAGTTAAGACAAAATCGCAGATGTGAGCGTGTTTTGGCTCCTCTTGTTCCAGAGAACGGATCTGCACCCAATTAGCCACCACCTAATCATGTGCCTTCCAGCTCTGGCTCGCGTTAGTGAGAGAAAGAAAAAGAGCAAGAGCAAAGAAAAGAAAGAACGTCAAACAGGACCTGGAGCCAAGGGATTGTTCTGGTGGAGTTCAAATTGTTCTAATTAAATCTGCAGTGAAAATGAAAATTCTGTTTAAAAAAACGGACCACCGTTGTTCAGCTTTCCATGCTCAACACACGCACTTGTTAGAAAAGAAACACGAGGGATTGATAGACAAGAACCGCTGTCAAAACACACACTGTGGGCTTTGTATGCAAGCACACACACACATATATATATACACACACACACACACACAGCATGATATGCCATTCCTTTGTCCAATTATCAGACCCATGATGGCATTTCAGGCTCTCTGGGATCTGTCGCAGTTCATCATGAGGTCATCGCTCACTACAGTGCTCTCTCTCTCTCTCTCTCTCTCATTCTCTCTTTCTCTCTCTATCTCTCTATTTCTCTCTTCATCCCTCTCCCTCTTTCTCTCTGTTCATCTCTGTGTTCTTCACATGGTCATAATAAAGTCATACACTGCCCCCTACAGACTGATCCCCAGTACACTCATTCCTCCTTTATACCTTAAAAAAAAAAAAAAACTCTTATTTTTCCTTTGATCATATCTGCTGAATGATGGCAGTTTGGCACCGAACTCTGGCACATCACGAAGAAATTCCAGGGCAAAGCAGTTTAGGAGTGAACCACTTCAACCCTTATCTGATCGTTTTCCATGTTTTTTGGAGAGATAGTGGAGTTTCTGGATTAAAAGGAGCAACATGGCAAACGCCCAAACACAAACACGGCAATGTTGTGGTGAAACTCGTGATTTTCAAAAAATCAAATGTGATTTAATTTTACTTCAGTTCCGTCTACTGGCTCCAAATGTCTGAGTGGGCAAGAAAAATTGTTTATTTCAGTTAGCCAACATTTCACTCAAGTGAATTTATTATTTAACACAGAGTCTGATACGAAACTGAAATCTGTCTGTATACCACCAACACCTGGTATCTATGTGGAATAGCGAGAAATTATGGAGAAATATAATTTTGCGGTTGATACGCGATGAAATAAATAAGGCTTCATCATGCACTCAGACCTTTTGGACTCTTGTGTTTGTTTAAAACTGTTTTTTTTTTTTTTGCTGTTGTTATTGTTGTTGCTGTTTTTTATTGAGTTCAAAACCTAGAATCCTGTGTGAGGATCATCAGGACTCAACCAGTAGGAAAAAACATCAGGTATGCTCTAAAGCTCTGAACTGCTTTATAATAATCTGGAATATTTATTGTTTGTGTTGTCTTTTATAAAAGTTACAATTATTCTAAAAGAAAAAAAGAGAAAAAAAAATATATATATATATATAATTATCATTAATAATAATTACTACTATTATAAAAATATTAATAAATAATACAAACCATTATTATGCATTATTAAGTATAATGTGTATTTCAAATGGTTTAAAAACTGCAACTGAATCTGATTTGTACAAGAAACAACAATAAGAAATAAATATTACGTTGTAATAAATGGAATTACAATATTTAACATTAAGTGAAAAGCATGAAATGAAAATCATACACAGAAATTGGTATGATATTAATCTAAAATTTTGTATATAGAATGCCCTTTAATTATATTTTATATTTATCTGTTTTAAACATATTTAAAAACATTGCTAACAGTGTACAGTGCTATACTTTTTTCATGGAATGTAAATTTATAATTATAATTGTAATAGTAATTCTCAATTATGCAGCGAATTATCACAAGAAGTTTGAACATAAGGCAATATATTAATTAGTATTAATATCACAAAGAAATAAAAATTATTATTATTATTATTATTATTATTGTTGTTGTTGTTGTTGTTGTTGTGTTAAACTAACAACATCCAATGATGATGATGATGATAATTAATAATAATAATAATTATAATGATAATAATAATAATAATAATAATGTAGTGATGTTTTCTGGAGGCTATCAAACTGAAGAAACAGATTTCACACACTGACCACATCTCATAAAGAGGGAATTTTAGTTTAAATTCTATAATTTTTTCTTACAGTTCCCATGTTTAGTCTGTTGTGTGATTAGAGAATACAGAACAAAAATAATAATTCTTAAATCCTAAAAACAATGGTGTAAAAAGGTATTGAATTTTCTGTAATATCAGATGTGATATGTTCTAAAATGTTCTAAAACCTTGAGATCATTATTAGTTTGTTATGGATTATTTTCCTACAAGAACACACACTAATTTGAAATTAGCTTAATGTTAAGACGAGGCTCAGAAGGAAACAGTGTTATAGTGAGGAATTGATGCATTTTTCAACAATTATTTTTTAAATTTTATTTATGTATTAATTTTTTTCCTGAGTGAATCTTTTTTTTTTTTTTTGTAAACTAGACTAACGTGTAATTTAGTTTTATAAAAATTAAACTAAATTACTGGTTAATATCACACGATAAAAATGCATGTTTACTTCCTTAATTAAGAAAGCCAAATTAAATGTGTGTGTGTGTGTGTGTGGTTGTGTAATGATGGTAAATCCACCTCCGGTCTCATGACCTTCAACACACTGACCTTGGTTTTGCGTCACAATGGCCATAGATATTGTCCATTCGACACACACACGCACACACACACACACGCACATAAATATTATTCATGCTCAGCAGATCAGGAAAATAGACTCTGACGTGTTTGTCAGCGTTGTCCACTCTCTGTCTCTTTCTCTCTTACATACACACAGACAGAAGCACAAAACCTTTCCCTGTTAATGGTGTGTCTCGTATGTAAATGTGTATACAGGTGGTGATGAAAGAAATAGATTAATCTCTGATCTGAATCTCTTTTATGAAGTGGTTGTCCCTATGCCCCCTATCACTCCACCCACCGCCCTCTCTTGCCCCTCTCTCGTCTTGCCCCAACCCATCTCGGGTGTGTGAGGACCAGCGTCCCATCTGTGTGAGAGGCGCGAGATCGTTAACCCTGATTAGACTGATGTGGCCCTTGGCACAGAGACTGCGTGAAAATCCTGCAGTGGCCATGACCTACTGACCTGCTGCTGATCCCATAATACACATGTGCGCGCACACACACACCCTCTCTCTCTCTCTCTTTCTTTGTCTATGTTAGTACTGTATATTACAGAGTGTGCGTTAAGTTAGAGACTAAATTCTTCCTCAGTGTTCGTCTCTAACACATCATTGCTGTAGGCAATATTACATTTACTGTTTAAATAAAATTCTACTTAATGTTTTTATTGTGTCTCAGCTGTATCGTGTTACTCTGAGGTCTAAGCACTCGTTACTATAAATAAACCAAACACAAAAAATCTCTACACGATGTGACCTTTTAATCGTAATTCAACTAGAACAATGGAGTCTACTCTGGGCTAAAAGGTCTGGTTAGTAAGCGTGCAGGGTCTGGCTCTGGGAAAAACACCACGCATCACACACTTTATAGTCTTACTAAAAGGGAGGTTTATTTCCCCCCCACACCACATGACGTTTATGTGTTTTGTGTTTCTAATACAGATTTTGACAAATCAGACTTTACATCGCAATAAAATAGAAAGAAACAGTTCTGTTTATTCTTTACAGCATTGCTGCTACACATGTGTGTAACATTCAGTCTGTAGCTTGTACATGTATTATTATTACTATTATTATTAATTTTTTTATTTAGTTATTTTTTTCTGTAATTGGGATTCAGTTTGGTAAACTTATTAGCAAATATTATTATTGATGTTGTACATGTTATGTATATAACTATCAAATATAACAATCTGGAAAAAATATATATATATTTTTACATTTTATATTTCTTACTTCATATAGCAGAAAATGTAATCATCAACATTGATTATCAACATATACAAAAAAAAATGTGTATTACCAAAAAACTAATTTAAAACCATGAGTCCATTATTTTATGCATCTACTAAATTTAAAATGTTTTCATGGCACAACCATTGTTATGTTTGTTGAACCATCTGTGCTGTGATTATTTGAAATGTGTTTGATAAACAATGTCAGCTACTTCTGCATAAATAATGTACCTTAATAATGTCTGTTTTTCAATGTTTGATAAATATATAAATAAAAGAAAGGTTTTGTCTGTACATTGGTCAGAACTTACTCTTTTATTGATATCTTTACATTTCATACATTGGAAGACCCGAAACATTTGTTTTGTGTATACTTTTGCATGTCTGCAAAAATGTCTTACTTGAAAAAAAAAGATAAAAAGGTAAAAAAAACAAAATAAACAAATGGAACCTTCAGTGATGTATGGACAGATCAATGTGTCATATGTTCTGAAACTGTGGGGTTAATAACAAGCAGTAATGTGTAGCGCCATTATGAGATAAAAGATGAGTCGTTAGAGCAAAATATCCACAGCAGTGCAAGGTGAGTGCGTGTTAAATACCCAAACTAAGAGTGCAGTGTTATGCACTCAAATCAAAGTATTGAGTAAAATGTTATGAACAGTTACAGTATGTGCCGAATTTAATAATTTACTTTAAAATAAGCTACTAATAAGCTACTTGCTCAATGTAAACAAAAACCTGCACCAATAGATATTAATTAGGAAAGCTAAACTGAATATTTTTAATCATATTACTTAATATTTTCACCTCTGAAATAACAGCACTAAAGTGGTATTATTGAATTTTAACATCCTGGACTCATTTTAAGACAAGGTTTTATCTTTATCCAATCTACTTTTTTGATTTTTCATCTGTGATTCACTCTCCGATTACCAAACAGGAAGTGTATTTGGCTGACAAAGAAAGAAATATAACTTGTAAAAAAAAAAAAAAAACTGTAAATAAGGCATAAGATTTGATAAGGCATAAGACAAAAAATTCTTTGTATTAATAAGTTAGAGAGTTCTGCCGTACTGAAAGACAGGCAGACATGTATGTGGGCTTTAACCCGAAATAATAATATCACTGATTACATTAAAGCTGATCAGCTTATTTTTAGCTTTAACCTTTTAACTAATTCTTTACCTGTCAATGATGGGTACTAACGCTAGTGTAAATATAAATGTAACTGAATAATAATAATAATAATAATTTCTTAAAATTCATAAGCAGTTCTTTGTGTGAATCTTAGATCTATTCACTTCTAAATATTAAATAAAAGTCAGCCATTTAACTAAAAAATTACCAAAAAAAAGAAAAAAATGTTTTAGCCATATAAATAAATTGAATTATTGTGACTAAAGAAAGAAAGAATGAAAGAAAGATAATGGTAATAGTTTATGTTAAATGTATGTAATTCATGTAAAATTATGTTTATGTTCTGTAGCATAATAAGAAGAAGAAGAAGAAGAAGAAGAAAAAAAATAGTTCTAATTTATTAAATACAAATTATGTTGTATTATTATACAACTAGAATATATGAATTATTTTTTAAACCATTCATCAACGAAAAACAAGTTAAAATGAGTTCATCGACAGGTAACTCAACTGCATCAGATAAAACAGATTTTCTTCGTGGTACAGCTAATCTAAGGCTTCCAAAAGCCCCAGAAAAATAAATGACCTAAAACCTTAAAGAAAAAAAAGTCTGAGTTCATGTGAAGTTCACACGTCCACAATCATCACGTCTGTGCATCTGGTTTGTCTGCCTTTTTTATAGGGACAGAAATTAATTCGCTGGCGGTTCAGTGCATCACATGATGTTTTGTACAGTTTGACAGTGATTGGCAGGTCAGTGTTTGGTCAGTGGAGTTGACAAAATCCTTTAACCACTGTATTCCATATATGGCTGTATGCCCCAATCCCATCATCTTACTGCCCCAAAACTGCCCCACCCTCACAACACAGAGTTCAACCAGAGGTCACATAATGCATTGGCTGCCATGTAACATCCAAATCAACAGCACAGAGTCAAGAACATGGGTTTGTAGCGCCCCCTGCCCTTTTACTGCTGTTAAGCCAACACAAAGTCAGGAGCAGTGCATCCACAAATTATATCTGATATAATAATAATAATAATTATTATTATTATTATTATTATTATTATTGTTTATACATTTGGAATTCATTCATGATATATTATCATCATTGTCTCATCATCGTCTATACCACTTTATCCTGTGTACAGAGGTATAGACGATAAGACGATGATGAGATGGTCTATTCTATCCTATATATTATTATTATACTGTACTGTATGGTATACTATAGTATATTATAGTACATTATTGTACTAATATACATGTATGTATAATATGTATATTGTATAAATGCAAAGAACAAAACTACTATTATATGTTCATTTTGTATTTTTTTTTCTTTTTATTGACACCTCAGCCACGTTGCTGCATGAGGCTCAACTGGACTGATGGAGAGAGACTGAGAGGTCAAATGTAAAGCTCCGCACACTGAGAACAGTGATAGGTTAACTTAGCACAAGACGAATCATTATGCGTGTGCTCCCTTTCTCGCTCTATCTCGATCTCTCTCTTTAACCTAATGTGACACAGATCTGATTTTTAGGGCTGTCTGAATGCACAAATCTGATGCTTTTCAGATCGGATCTGAGTCACTTTTGTATGTGGTCCTAGATCAAATACATATCTAATACACAGTCATGTGATTTTACTGATAATGGGCAGATCTGAATTCAAGTGACTTTTAGTTTCTGCTCATGCACAAGAAGCTAACTGATAATTCAGCACCATCAGTAAATGAGGCTTCTCAGTGATCATGTTTTTCACATTCTTAGTTGAAAACTGAACTATCTAGTTCTCTGTTCCCCAAAACCAGTGAATGAATGATTCTCTTTTATCTCTTCTAGAATACTCTGGTATACACAGGAGCTCATGGTCAACTCAATGACTGCAAAGTGCCCAGGTCCAGTAAAAAAAAGAGCTGAAAAAAAAACAAGCTCAAATACGAACTGCTTTTCAGCCCAGGAAATTAATCCCTCTGTCAGGATCTTAGGATCTCCCTGGACAACAAGCGGACAACAATCAGATCACTCCGTCTGTCACAGCCCACAACCTTGGGGTAACTCTGGACAATTAACTGTCATTTTCCCCTCACATTGCTGACATTACTCGCTCTTGTCAATTTCTTCTTAATAACATTAGAAGAGTTTATCCATTTCTCTCCACACAGGCTACTCAGGTGCATGTTCAGTCCCTTGTTATTTCAAAACTGCAGTCTACCAAGACTGGATTACCACCCCACTTCTCCTCTATATATAGCAGGTGTTTCTGGTGAAATGCTGTTTGGTTTTCCCCACACATGACCAAGCAAGGCCAAAGAACGTTCCAAACAAACCATACTTGTTCAGTCTTCGTCTAGTTGTGCTGTCGTAGACCTTTAATATTTAACATGCTAAGTGAGGCCTCTAGGGTCTGAGATGCAGCTCTCTTTTTCCCTTTTTTTAGTATTTCTCTGAGCATTGCACGGTCTGACCTTGGGGTGAATGTACTGGCACATACACTTCTGGGAGGATTGGCAACTGTCTTGAATGCTCTTCACTATGAATAATCTATCTCACTGTAGAACAATGAACTCTAAATTGCTTTCCTATTTTCCAAAACTTCTCTATATAAAAAATCTACATGATGTTTCAAACAGTGACCCATAAAGTTTTTCTCTTATTACAGTACATATAATTTTGTTAATTAACTGCATAAACAGTATTTTATATTTTAAACAGTACAGTTAGTTTTTTTTATTTTGTTAGGTGATGACTATTTTAAAAGACAAATGGGGCAAACCACAGACAAATAAAAATGAAATGAAACACCACCATCTGTTGTTATTTTAATGCTTAGATGATTTTTGAAATGAAATATTTAATGACGCATCACTGTTTGAACATCTGAGGGCTGCACGGTGCTTGTATGATGGGAGTGCCTGCTTTGTCAGATGTCAGAACCGTTAGCACTCTCATTAATAACACTATACACAGAACTACATCATCTATGGTACTGTCATCCAAAGCTCTGTTATCTTTACAGACAAAGAACATAATAAAAAGAAAAAAGCATTGTTTGACAAATCATATTTTAATAATAAATGTCAGCATGGTCAGGATAAAGAGATTGTGTCAGTCACACGCTTTCACATTGCACATTGGAGTTTGCATGTCCTCCCTATGCCTGGTGGGTTTCCTCTGGGTGCTCTGGTTTCCTCCCACAGTTCAAAGCATGCAGATTAGGTTAATGGCCGTTCCCAAATTGGACATAGTGTGTGTATGAGCATGTGAGTGTATGTGTATGTGTGCTCAGAGATTGATTGGCACCCTGTCCAGGGTGTACCCCGCCTCGTGCCCTAAGTCTCCTGGGATAGGCTCCACGCCCCTCGCGACCCTGTACACAGGATAAAGTGGTATAGACGGTTAGTGAGTGAGTGAGTGAGTGATATATATATATATATATATATACACCGGTTTATTTATTTTTTGTTAATTAATATTGCACAAAGATAACCGAGTAAATAAAAAATGCAGTTTAAATGATGATTCAATTTATTAAGGGAAAAAGCCGTAAAAACTGCTTGGCACTTTAGTGCCCTAAACCTAATAACTGGTTGTGCCACCATTCATGGCAACAACTGCAATAAAATGTTTGCAATAACTGGCAATGTGTCTATTAGATTGCTGTGGAGGAATTTTGACCCACTCTTCTTTGCAGAATTGTTTTCATTCAGCCACATTTGAGGGTTTAACCTGTAGACATGCCACAACATCTCAATTGCATTTAATTCCTGACTTCATTTAGAGGTGGCGCCATTCAGAGGTGGATTGCTGGTGTGTTTCGGATCATCGTCCGGACATTCACCCTCACGATTTTCTGTTACAGTGCAGACTTAATGTTTCAAGGATGACCAAGTCGTCAAAATGCACATCTTTCAAAAAGTTCAACTTCTGTCTCACCAGTCCACAGAATATTTGCCCGAAAAGGCTTAATTAAAGATTAAAAGGATAAGCAAGATATTTGGGGGGGAAATGTGAGATGAGCCTTTGTGCTCCTTTTGGTCAGCAGTGGGTTTCACCTTGGAACTCTCCCATGGATGCCATTTTTGCCCAGTCTCTTTCTTATTGTTCAATCATAAACACTAAGCTTAACTGAGGCAAGTGAGGCCTGCAGTTATTTATAAATCTTCTTTTCACTTTAAGTGTCATGGGTTGTGAATTCATTCAAATGTAAATGTTTAAATCCTATTGTTCAATGTATGTGAATTATTAGCTGTTTGTTAACATCATAATCTACAGACTTTACAAATTCCACATTTGAAAGGAATTTAGAGTGAATTCTAGTTTAGAATCCTTGGAATGTACAAGCAAATGTGAAAAAAATTACAACCCTGACTTCAAAATGATGAAACCAGCAAAAACACTGTTTCTGATATACTGTATATAGCTGGTCGTATCTGTGTGGGTTGTGTATTATTTGCTCCACTGTAGTGCGGTCAACGAGCCTATTGTATGAGAGGCGCCATCATAATATATCACAAAAATCTATATAAGACATCACAAAAATCACCAGCAGAGGGCAATAAAGTGCAAAGGGCTAAGAAAAAAGAAAAAGAAAAAAAAAAAAAGGTCTGTCATCATTTTCAGTGTTCCAACTGCTTTCAACACAACCCCTAGCACATACATTAAGCACATACTTTCCGTACAAGTAATAAAGTGATGATGAATTTACTGTCTGAGGAATGAAGCAGCCCTGGTGGCAAGTGGAGAAAGTTAAATTAAAACAGAACTGGAGCATGGGCAAAATGTCATTAAGTCCATCATTAAGTATAGTGTCAGTAAGCCCATCATCAATCCCAGCATCACATAAAAGTTAAAACTTCCAGGCTATAATGAACCCAAAGTAGTGTCTAAACCTCACACAGAGCGCCGAATTCCGTGTCTAAAACATGAACACGCGCACTCACACACACACACACACACACACTACCATCAATCTGACTGATAGAAGAAAGCTGACCCCTTCTGCCTAGAGAACACTCGTATTATACTCTAATGGAGTCCTGACCACAGATTCCTTAATTGGAATGTTAACTTGTTATTATTGATTGATGATCAATCATCATCATCATCATCATCATCTTATAATGAAACATATTGTTTATAATTTCTTAGTAGTTACTTGGGGAAGAGAGTCACCTAGGCAACGGCGATAAGGAGCAGACCCAGAAAACGCCAGTGCTGAACTCACTTAACTGCCACGAAAACCCGCCTGCTGGGGATCCGGTCCTGCTGCACACACCACACACAGAGAACACACAGAAAAACAGAGCAAGTCAAAACACCCGCGTTAATGTTAGTTTTATATTCGCATCTTCGCATTTCCGGCTTCAATAGCTGCTTAAATAAACTCGCAAATAATATACCCACATACATATACAGTATATTTCAGAGCGACTTCAGAGTGTGCACGAGTATGTGTGTGTGTGTGTGTGTGTGAGAGAGAGAGAGAGAGAGAGAGAGAGAGAGAGAATAGATAGATTTTACAGAATTGTTTTATTATTTACTTGTGTAACTTTATCTCCTTCTGAGACGATACACTGTAAATCCTACTGATAGTCAGAACATTTTTAATGCTACTGTATTGAGCTCTTGTGGTCACATGATCAGACCATTTTGTCTACCCATCATACCTGCCACAGATAACATTACCAGCCAAAAAAAACTTCTTCTTTTTTTTTGGCTAAATTTAAGCCCATTAGATTTTACAAACCACGTGACAGAAGGCCGGGGCACCAGGACGAGTCAGACAGGTCCAGAGGGCAGAGGGGGTCTGGATCACTGGCAGCTCAGGAGCGACATGTATAGCTGGACAGAGAGACAGGGAGAGTTAAAGAGAGAGAGGAAGAAATGCTTATCCAGGTACAGTATATGTAGTGGCAAAAGTTTTACATCATTAAAAAAAAAAAAAAAAGAACACACATCGCGACGCAAAGATTAGGGAGGAAAGTGCTTGGGTGAAGTTCAGAGGAGAAAATGCGGACGGTGGATGATAATCACCGTGTGCGCAGCGGAGCTAGCCGTGGTGCTGAATGTGCGCTGTGATTTCTTCCTCTTGGTCGAGCGAGGAGCTGGCAGGTGATAAGAGGCGCTGACTGTAGGCACGCCGTTACAGTATCATTTGGTTATTTTATGTTAAAGGTGACCCTTACGACATGTGCAGGTGTTATTAACTGTACGGGGGAAAAAATTCATAAGTCCATATAAAAAATATTTACATCATTATCATTTTGGGTTTGACTTTTCCCCAACTTTTATAAAGCAGCTGGAGTTTTCAGAGCTTCACGCCCCTCACGCTGTCACCATCAGCACAACAAAGACAAATATAAAAACAACACACGACTGTTTTAGAAGGCAAGCTTCTTCATGATAAGGTAAACTCTGGAGTCCAAACTTCAAACTTCATTCTTTCTGAAAATGATCTCTATATGCCGCGCAGTTACGTCATTTGTGATGTCAGTGGGCACGTAACATTCAAAGGGAACGACACAGGCTTCGTAGCAAAGCTTTTTTTTTTGGAACCGCCCCTTCTGCTTGACACGAGCTTATGAGCCATAATGTATGTAACAGTAGTAGCCTACTACACTGGCAAATCATAATAAGACTTATAGTATTAGTGTGTCGGCAAGTTTTTAGAGTAAATGAATAAAACCAGCAATACAGTAGTTTTAACAATATTGGGACAACACTATTAAGAAATATTAAGAAAAAGTAAAAGGACATATTCAGAGGTTAGAGGTTCATTTTGCAATGGATAAGCTGTCATTTTAATATAAACAGGGATATTGCAATCTCTCTCTCTCACTCTCTCGCTCCCGTGTTTGTTTCTCTGTCTGTGTAAATGCTAACTAAAAAACACTGCTCTTACTTTTCTGACACCAGGACCAACAAGAGTCATAAGGTAATAGACTGGGGAACTGCAGGAATTGTAATAAGACACAAGGTGAGCAGTTCACAGATAAATGGTAACGGTAAGGATCATAATAATCCTTGAATGTGTGTGTGTATGTGTATGTGTGTGAGAGAGAGAGAGAGAGAGAGAGAGAGAGTATTTATTAATTATATTATACCTATGTTGTATTATATTTATTATATTTATCAAGCTACTTATGCTGAATTTCATCCAATAAAAAGTATATATATATATATATATATACAGTACAGGCCAAAAGTTTGGACACACCTTCTCATTCAATGTGTTTTCCTTATTTTCATGACCATTTACATTGGTAGATTCTCACTGAAGGCATCAAAACTATGAAT
>JAQMYL010000007.1:16135641-16146629 GCA_030014365.1 Clarias pachynema | reverse complement strand
TTTATATGCGATTTAAATGCGATTAATTTCGATTAATTAATTACAAAGCCTCTAATTAATTAGATTAATTTTTTTTATCGAGTCCCGGCCCTAATAATTTTGTTAACGGCCCAATAAACTGCTAAATAAATAAAAAAATTTCCTAACATATCTTTCTAGCCTGAATTATACATGTGATTTTAATATGAGTCATCAACAGTCAATGAGTCATTTACTGTAATTCTGAATGGAGAATGAAATGTGGTTGTACAGTCTCAGTTCTTTCTGACTCCCCCCACAGTGATGTCACCAGCATCTTCATTGGCCAACCATCAATTAGTGATGGCAAGTTTGAATCATTTTAGTGACTCGGTTTTTTGAATCCCGTTCATCTAAATAAACAAATCTTTTCTTGAGTTATTTAGTTCATTTCGTTCTTTTGATCAGAAATAAAATAAAATGTTGCATTTTCAATAAAAAGACCCCCAATACTTTATGCTTTATATAAAAAGCCTTTTCTCACCTACAATTACAATCATAAAAACCTGATGAAAGCTGAAGATGGGTCATCATTGGGTCTTTGAGCAGGATAATGACCCAACATGACCCAAAACATGAAATCTTCACAAAAATGGTTCAGCAGACAAAATGAAGCTCCTCCCATTGCCATCTCAGTCCCCAGACCTCAACCCAATTGCAAACCTTTGGGGTGAGCTGAAGAGGAGAGTGCATAAGAGAGGACCCAGGACTCTGGATGATTTAGAAAGACTGTGCAAAGAGAAATGATCAAAGATCCCTCTATCTGTATTCTCCAATCTTGTGACATGTTATAGGAGAAGATTAAGTGCTGTCTTGTTGGCAAAAGTGGGTTGTACTAAGTATTAACATCAGGAGTGCCAATAATTGTAGCACACATGATTTCATTTTTTTAAAAATCTTAATGTGGGATTTTTTTTTACTGAATAATTGTACTTCAATTAAAGGTTGGATTTTTCTCTTTTTGTGCATTGTGATTCTATATTGTTTTTTTTGTTTTTTTAAGAATTTATTAGAAGCATCTTAACCAGCAGTGCCAATGATTGTGGAGGGTGCTGTATATAAAATTACTAAACATCTCAGATTAGGAAATCGCTCCTAAATGGGCAAAAATTCTCAATGATGCAATTTGTTCCTATTTTTAAGAGTAGAAGTAAGCGCAAATTTATCAACGTTCTTAAAATAGAAAATTGCTCCCATCTCCAACAAAATTTATGGGAGTGAGTTGCGAGGAAATTGCATTCAGGTAGAGATGCGCATGGAATAGAGACGTTTTAGTAACACAAATTCACGCAATGTGCGCAACATGCATTGAGGGCGACTGAGCCCCTGTGTAACCCAACACCACAGTGACAACTTTATCATGAGCACCACAAATTTCACCCCCTCACCTTCACTCTGCTCATTCCTAACACTGTGGAGTTTTACACATCACCACATCAATTTAATAAATGGAATGTTTCAACTAACATTGTAAACCAATTTGTTTAGGATACAATGCTGTACTGTTTATATGTAATTTCTCTACATTTTTACATTTGTTAAATTAGCTACAGTATATAATGTGTCCCTTTTTGGTCACATTATGTTGTTCAACATGGCCATAGTAAAATGTCCACAAACCCATGTGGGTGTTTTGACCAAGCTTATATGAAAACATATTAATTTCACCCTCAGTTAGTATAGTAGTTTGTTTGTACCTTTAAACACAATTCCATGAAAACACAAGTCATTTAGATTTTAATGACTTGAGTACTTCTGTGAATTAGTTCTGGGGATGTTAATTAATGTCATATCGACTAACATTACATTACTTATCTTACTGTAAAGTGGTTTGCATTTCATCAACTATTACACATTATAGCAACATTTTGAACAATATTATTTCTCATAATATAGTTTCTCATTATTTTAAGACATATCCAAGGTCATCATAAGCCACATCATAAGTCAGTTTCTTCTATGGAAAAATGCCAATATTTGATATCCACATGCCAACCATGACAACATGTGGAATAGACCACCTTAACAAGATACTTTTTTGCAAAAGTTTTTAGATTTATTATTAACAAGAACTGGGTGTCTGTATGTAAATAATTGTCTGGGATGTGGTTTAACAGAGCAGTACCTTTTCTTCACTACTGCTGATGACTTCGCCTTATTCTACAGAATGATGGGAAAATAGCAGCAATCCACCAGACCTTTGCTTCCACCCCTGAACTTCAGGACCCCCGCTCTTCTCCCTTCGTGGAATTTTCTACCCTGACACCTGATGAGATTCAGCATGTCATCTCATCCTCCAATCCCTTCCACAATGCTCCAGGCCATCTCACACGACCTCCCCCCCTCCCTTCATCACAAGTCATTCCATATCATCTGGTCATGTTCTTTCTGCATTTAATAAGGCAAGGGGTTACTTTCATTATGAAAAACCCTGCCTGGATCCAGCGGAAATCAGTAATTATTGCACAATAATATTTGTCTTTTTTTCCCCTAAAATTCTTGAATGCACTGTTAACAATCAAATGTCTCATATCTCTCGCAGAACAACCTCAATGATCCTAACCAATCCGGATTCAAAGCGGCACATTTCACAGAGACTGCCCTTCTGTCTGTCACCAAGAAGCTCCATGCTACTAGATCAGCTAAACTGTCATCTTTCCCCATCCTTTTGGACCTCTCAGCTGCATTGACACAAGCCTTGGATTCTGAGGTATGGCAATGGTTTGCTTTCTCCCTAGAAGATCGGTTGTATGAGGTGACAAGGAGGGGATCCACATCTGCTCCATGCAGACCCTCTACTGGTTTCCCGCAAGACTCAGTACTTGGTCCTCTTCTGTCCTCCCTCTATACCCAGTCTCTTGGTGAGGTCATATCCTCGAATGACTTTTCATACCATCATTATGCTGATGACATGCAACTCATTCTCTCCTTTCATCTCTCAGACACTCAAGTTTCCACCCGGATCGCAGCACGCAGACACTTCATCCTGGATGACAGCTCATCAGCTGAAACTCAATCTCAGTAAAACCGTACTGCTGTTCCTCCCGGGTGATTCATCCCCCTGCCAAGACCTCGTGATCTCCCTGGACAACAATCAGATCACTTCTTCAGTCACTGCCCATAATCTTGCAGTAACTCTGGACAATCAACTGTCATATTTCCCACATATTACTCGCTCCTGTCAAATTCTTTTATACAACATGAGAGAAATTCGCCCACTTTTTTTTTATACCGGCTACTCAGGTGCTTGTTCAGTCCCTTGTCATTTCATGACTGGACTCTTCAACTCTCTCTTGGCAGGTCAATTCATTCTCTGTAGCTGATTCAGAATGCAGCTGCATGTCTCATTTTCCATCTTTCCAAGTTCTCCCACAGCACCTGTCTTCTCCGCTCCCTGCACTGGCTTCCTGTAGCTGTCCACATCAAATTCAAAACACAGATGCTTGCCTACAAAGCTAAAAACCTCCAGCACCCACTTAACTCAGTTCTGATCACACCATGTTCCCTCTGATCCTCCGGCACAGCTTGGCTAGTCCCACCATCTTCCAGAGATTGAGAAGACATGCATCTAGCCTGTTTTCTGTTCTGGCACCTAGGTTCCTCTAGATGTCACAGCATCTACACATACAGAGGCAATCTTTAAACAACAACTATAACATCATGGACAACTAATAAATTGTCCATGATGAGCAAGACAAGGGCGATGGTGGCAAGGAAAAACTCCCTGAGATGGCAATAGAAAGGCACCTTGACAGGAACAGTTTTTAGAAATAGTTAAAAGGTTGAAGCTAAAAATAAACTGATCAGCTTTAATATAACCTCTGATATAATGTTTTTCTGGTTGAAGCATACTGTACATGTCTGCCCATCTTTTTGTACAGCAGAACTTTCTGCCAAACTTTTAATTCAAATAAAAAAATTTTTTTTATGGTTGAGTAGCTTACACCTTGTTAACGCCAAGTTGTACTTCTTTTGTCGTCGGCCAACACCCTGTTGAAAGTAGATTATTAAATCCGGCATAACTGTTCATAACATCACTTTTACTCATCACTTTTTTTTTAGTGCATACCAATGTGCTGTCAGTTTGGGTATTTTACCCTTACCACAGACTGCTGTGATGTTTGCTCTAATGACCTATGTTTTATCTCATAGTGGCGCTTCGCATTACTTCTTATTATTAACCCCACGGTTTCAGATCATATGAGACAAACTGGTTTTAAACTTCCCACAGGAAGAATAAACATACGCTAATCTGTCCCTACATCTTTGAAGGTTCAGTTTGCATAGTGTACTTGCCTTTTTTTCCAGTAATCCACACTGTGTTGCACGCTCATCTCAAGGGAAAAAGCTATATATTTGTCCCAAAAAGCGCTGGCTACTGTGACGTAACCTGGAGGACTGGCAAAGGTTGATTAAATTCTGTTGAGCCAGTTTTGCATGATATAAACTGGCTGGAAGGAATATTTCTTATAGATAGTTCTTCTCTGTAATAACTATAAGAACATGTATAATATCACATGTACTGTATGAATGGAATTCTACTAAAAGTCTCTAATTGAGGTCTGAGCAGTCGTTACTACAATTAAACCAAACACAAACAACCTCTACAAGACCTTTTAATCACGATCCAACAGAAAAGGCACTGAGCTATTCTAAAAGGTCGGGTTAGTAAACGTCCAGGTTCTGCTCTGGGAAAAACACCACGCATCACACAATTTAACACTCTTTATATTCTTACTAAAAGTGAGTTGTTTGACTTATGTATTCCGCCCATGCACAATATTATTTAAATCATATTTCTAATACAGATGTTGAGGTGATTCTAAGCTAAGCTACAGTATGTGATGGAGTTTCAGGCTGTTCTTTGTAAATGTATTACAGGATATACAGTATTTAGAAATATTATTATTGCTGTTGTTTTGGGACATATTATGTATATAAATTTAAAACAACAATCTGAAAAAATGAATGCATCAATAAAGTTTTTTATACATTTTATACCGCTTAATTGATACAGCAAAAAATGGAACTGTTAATACTGAATATCAACAAATAAAAATATAATAATAATAATAATAATAATAATATAAAAACAATCAGGAGGTAAATACAAATTTTAATACATCAACTAAATGTATCGCTTTTTCATGGCACAATTTGTTTTATGTTTGTTTAACCATCTGTGGTGGGATCCTGTCCACTATATCTGCACAAAAAAGTGCAAACAACAACAACAACAACAACAACAACAATAATAATAATAATAATAATATGTTAAAGAGCATTCAACATTAACTATGGCCATTGTTTATTGTATGTTTAGATTTATTTACTTCTAAATATGAAATAAAATCTTAAACAACTAAGCCAGTCACTTAACTAAAATAATAATAATAAAAAAAGAATCAAAACCTCATGCAAATAACAAACTGTCCCAACTCAACTCAGTTTTTTTTTTTTTTTTTTTACTTTTTAGTAGTCATATACAACATTTTTCTTAAATAAATAAAAAGGATAAGTTACAGTTACCGTTAATAATAATAACATTCACAAATTATTAACAGTACAAATTATTTTATGAATATATTCTTTTTAAAGTCATGGAGTTTTCGACAGGTTTTGTTTGTGGTCCAGCTAATCTAGCCTTCCCAGGAATCCCAGGAATATAAATAACCTAAAAAGATGACTGTTTATTCCCCATATGGCTTTATTTCCCAATCCTATCATCTTACTGCCACAAAAACTGCACCACCCTCACAACACAAAGTTCATGCTGCCATGTAACATCCAAATCAACGGCACAGAGTCAAGAGCATGGGTTTGTAGCGCCACCTCATCTCTTAGTGCTATTAAGTCAACACAAAGTCAGCAGCAGCAGTGCGTCCACAACTGAAACCTAATAATAATAATAATAATAATAATAATAATATTTATTCTGTATTATTTGTACAATAACTTCATGATCATATTAATTTAATTACTTTGTGATTATATTCAGTTTGTTGACATGTAATTGTGAAATAGATTTACAGTTGTATACCTAAAAAAAAAAAAAAAGAAAAACATGAAACTGGTTTTATAAAATCCATTTCAGTATATTTCTTTACCAAATACTAAGAAAGCATAAAAGAATATATAGCGCAGTAATAACTACTAAAATGTATAATAATATATATTTGTAATTATTTAGAAATAAATATAAACAGTACATAAGTCTTAGGTACATGCAAATAACTACTAATGCAACGTTTTGCCCCTGTGCATTCCTGCAGCGTTTACTGACGTCGTTCAGCACCATTAGTGTGGGGATTTCAGAGCAGTGCTAACAACAGCTGATAAAACAACTATAGTGAGACATATGGCTTTCCTCCTTCTTCTGGACTGCAACAAATACAGCTGACTGACAGCTTGCCATCCTCCAGAGCATAATCCCAAACATATTTTTGTTAAAATCATATCCAGTGTTTAGAATCAATGAGTGGTCGCAAGAACTTATGGTGTTTTAGCCCAGGTGGTGCGAGCAAAGACGTATGGATGTGTGCATGCATGCCGAGAACAGATGTCTCCACAATAGAGTTAGATAAAAGTCACTTGTAATTATGAATGTGAACCTTCATGACATGCGAATCCCATCAGACCAAAAATCATGGCTTGTACTGTAATGTGAAGGTAGCCTCTTTCTCTCTTTCCCTCTCTTGCTTTCTGCCAAAACATTGATTTCAGGATATTGATATCGACAGACCAGGTTGCAATGATCAGAAATTCTTCATTTTAGTCCATACATTACTTTCAGCATAAAACACATACACACTTGTTTTTTGGACAGAAATGACAAAACTGACATTGTAATCTACAGACTTTACAAATTCTACATTGAAAAAAAAGAAAAAGTTGTCAGGAGTGAGTTTTAGTTTAGAACGTTAGAAGCTTTTGCTTTTGCTATGTTCAGGGAAGTGTGAAAATCTATATAACTATGAAATGATGAAACCATACTGTATATAGCTGATCATACCTGTGTGGGTTGTGTATTATTCCTCAGTCTGTTCCACTGTAGTGCGAACAACGAGTTTATTGTATGAGAGGGCCATCATGATCTACAAGACATCACAAAATCACCAGCAGAGGGCAATAAAGTGCAAAAGACTAAATAGAGTGTCATAATTTTCAGTGTTCCAACTGCTTTCAACACAACCTCTAAAAAACCCTTTTTTTTATTTTGCATATTTGTCACACTTCAGATCATCAAACAAATTTTTATATTACACAAAGATACCCCAAGTAAATGAAAAATGCAGTTTTTAAATAACAAAAAGTATTTGTTCTTGAATTTCTTTATATCATGTTGGTTTTTTTGGGGGTGTGGCAAGTGAAATGTATTTTCTATTTCCCAAAATTTCCAGTTTATTCATGATTTAGCAAGGGGGACAATTACTTTGTCACATAGGGCAGGTAGGTTTTGACAGCTTTTGTTTCCTTAATAAATGAAAAAATAAATGCAAATCATTTAATTTGCATTTTTATTTACTTGGGTTATCTACGTATAATATAAAAATTTGTGTGATGATCTGAATCACTTAAGTGTGACAAATATGCAAACCAATAAAATTCAGGAACGGGACAAATACTTTCTCTGAGCAGTGTACTTTCTGCAAAGTGATGATAAGTTTACTGAGGAATGAAGCAGCTCTGATGGCAAGTAGAGAAAGTAGCACACTTACAGTAAGCAGTGTCAGTAAGCCCATCATCAATCCCAGCATCACATAAAGGTTAGAGGTCAAACTTCCTGCCCATAACGGACCCAGAATAGTAGCCAAACCTCCAACAGAGCGCCGAATTCCCTGACTGAAACCTGAACACAGACAGACAGACACACACATATACACAATACAATCAATCTGACTGATAGAAAGAGAAACAAAGATGATACCTTTCACCTAGAGAACACTAGCATTATAAAGTCCTGACCACAGATTCCTTAAGTGGAACATGAACTTGTAGTATCCTAAAAATTATTAAATAACTAAAATGGGTTTAATCATCATCACATCATCATCATCATTTCATGAAATAAATTATTTACTTGTTGTTGTCTCACCCTGAGTTTTCTCAGCAGTCACTTTGGAGAAAAGAGTCACCTGAGCAACGGCGATAAACGGCAGACCTAGAACCTGCAGGAACACGCCGATGATGAACTCAGTTAACTGCCACGAGAACCCGCCTACAGCAGAAAAATAACAACAATAAAGTTGATCTAGTCCTACCACGCGGTGAGGAAACAGTGATAACAATAACAAAAAATAACAAATGCTAACTGACTACCACAAGAAGCTTAATAACACTAATAAAAATATAACAGTTTAACCCCAATTTAACCCCAACATATACACTAAATTGGAAAAAAAAAAAAAAAACATGACATACGTACATGTACATGAAATATTTCTCAAATTTACCAAACATTTATTTAAATCTAAATCTATGATCCCTTACATAAACTGGTCAAAAAAGCAATAACAGTAATAACAACAGTGATTACTACTTTATGGGGATTGACAGACACTGAGGCCACACCTACTTAACGGAGATTGATAGGCACAGAGGCCATACCTTTCTCAAGAGGGTAAAAGGCTACACCTTCTTCATGGGGACTGATGGACACAGAGGCCACACCAGACAGACGGGCAGACAGACACTCACCCTGAGGGTTAGCGAGGAAGATGAGACACCAGACGGAAGAAATGTTGGCAAGAAAGAGGCCGATGGACAACACAACCCTCTCTTCCAGCTTCTTGCTGATGCATCGGACGAAGACAAAGCCGGCGATCACCTCCACTCCACACAAACAGTACATCACACTGTTCTCCAACTCACCGAAATTAAAGTACTGCTGTGTCAGCGGAGTCACCATCGTCTGTTACCCCGGCAAAATGAAACACACACTCACAGTCTGAGCATATGACCAGTTCATACTGTATGTATAATCACTTTGGCGGCATTCACATTCACTGCACTGACTTTCAAGCAAAAAATCCTTGCACCATTTCTCTGACATGCACTTTTAAACATTGACTTGCTTTTTAAACTGAAGAATATACATAAGATCGAGAGATTCCTGGAGCGCCTTTGTATAGGAATCTGCATGACAGGATTTAAGGCAATCTTTGCCAATATATTAGTTCGGATGAGATATGCATTTCCTGGAGTTCTTTCTAAAGGGTATAAGGTAAAATAAGACATAATATTTAAAAACATATTTATGAATATATTTAAAGACAAGAAAAAAAAAAAGGACTAAAAATGAATTACACTAAAATCCCAAGGTTATTCCAGGAAAGAATGCTTTTCACGCCTCCATATGAGAAATGATTCCAGGCCTGGGTATCGTTCAAAAATCTTCAATACTGTTACTGATATGGAAACCAATTTTGTAAGATCAATTTAAACAAAAAGAGAAATATATTAGTCATATCTTTGGTTTTATTTTTCAGCACCTTGGTATGTGTACCCACACAAATTAACTTCATAACATGCAAAATACTAGCCTTTTTTAACCAAGACAGTTTACTTTTTTTTTATTTAAAACTTCAGTTTTATGTTTCAGGAACCTGGCAATTTTACAATATAAAAAGAAACTCTTTTTACCACACCTCAAAGTTGTCTGTTAACAGTTGTGCAAGTTCACGCTTCACAAGAGCTAGCTCAAAGTTCATACACATGAACAAGTTCACCTTCATAGCTGACAATTTTTCATTGTGAACTAAATTTAAAATCCCAAAAATTAATTAGTTCCCATCACCAAAGGATTCTGATCCTCACGAGACTTGCTCCATCTCTGACTAAAGAGAATAACTAAAGAGAGAAAAAGAGAAGAGTAACTTCTTTCTTTGGCTCACAGAATATTAGCAATGTTACCGAATAAACAAAGCTTTTGCCACTCATGTTCGGCTCCCTGTATGTTAATTAAGGCCACTGTTACTTTCTTTTCGCAATAGTCTGTTAATATTATTAAATAAATATGCATAAAAAATCAAACAGTCACATGAGGGTTCCAGCAGTACACCTTATTATTAGCATATTATTGTTAAAATTTGCAAATAACGGCGTACAAGCTGCCAAGTTGGCCCACATTTCTTTGTTAAATGTTAGCCGTTAGTCATAGCACTGTCCTTATTAATCAGAAGAGATAAATTCAGTGGTGGATATTCTGAAGGAAGTTTTATAACATTATGCAAACTTGAATAATGAGAGAAAGAAGGCTGAGAAAGTTTCTGCTCCTAATTTTTTTTTTTCACACACATTCGGGTGTTTCATTAATTTTGCCATGTTGTCACTCTGGACAGTGATGTCCTTTTCAACAAGGATGATAAAATTGAATTATACATTTGAACACAGACATTTTTACAACTCGACACTCAAGCCTCTCAAAATGCAACGCGTGAGCTCTGTCTAGGCGGTGTTTTATCTGCATGCTTTAGTAGGGATGGGAATCACCATAGACCAGCCGAAAAGATATTATCACGATACCTATACTACTGGTCAAAAGTTTGAACACCTTCTAATTACATTGTGTTTCCTGATTTTTATTTATTTCTACATTATAAAACAATGCAAAAGGCATCCAAAATATGCAATAATTTCCATTGAACAGATGATATTGAGATGTGTCTGCTACTTATGCTCCGTAAAACTGCAGTTAATAGATGAAATTTCAGTTAATAGGTGAATTTTCAAGTTTTGGGCATGCTATTCCAGAACAGCTGAACCTTGGGTCTTAAACCAACAAATGATGGTTGTTGTTGTTACTTAATTACCTAATGACATAAGTGTTATTTCATAGTTTTAAAAAATTCAGTATCGTTCTAGGATGTAGAAAATAAATCCAATGTTGTGTCCAAACTTTTGGCTGGTACTGTAGGTACCGATTCCATTTGAATTGGGATTCTGTAAGTATCATGATTTTATAAATAAAA
>JAQMYL010000007.1:16118814-16134923 GCA_030014365.1 Clarias pachynema | reverse complement strand
ATTTGGTGCCGAGTGCGATACACAGCCCTAACACTAATCTCAACTGAATATGGAATGAACCTTTCAAAATCTTTGTTTTGTCATCTTCTGATTTTCGAATGTTTACGTAAATGAAAGGTTGCCTTCAGAAAAACTGCCTGCCAGATAATAGGCTTTCATCTGAACTTTCTACTTTCTTGTTAGTGTGTCTGTGTCTGTTTACCTCCAATGCTGTTTGGTTGAACAGTGTAATGAACTGAGCCGTGAGCAGCAATACCACCTCCTCTCTCAGAAATTCTATTAGAATATTAGAATAGATAAAAGGAATCAACAGTTGTATTCATGTACCAAACATGAATTACTACCTCTCACACTACAGATTCCAGATTTTCGAAAGATGCTCATGACAATGTCAATGAAAGATTTCACCATATACAGTAAATTAAACTAAATTATCAGCTCGCCATCAAGTTATGGCTTGCAGAACACAATATATCTCACACACACACACACACACACACACACACACACACACACACACACACACATACACACCACACACACACACACGTGCGGGTACACGCACCTCGCGCAGCACTGAAGCGTTTGAAGGGATTGGATTCGATCTCAGAAGGTGAAGAGGACGGAGTCAAGTTGTCATCAGAAATGATTTGGTCTGTTACAGGTGAGTTGGGAAGTGTTCCATATGACTCATGAAGGTCACTTGGTCGAACCAACGGCCTCTCTTCCTCTTCCTGCTTCTCTTCTTCGGGTCCCTCATTTCTTCCTTTAAGATCCCAGTACATCAGCAACACAACAAGCTGCAGCAGCACCCACAACAGGCACATGAAGATCTGTAGATGCACACACAGGCACACCCACACACACACCCACACACACACACACACACACACACACACACACACACACACACACACACACACAAGAAAGGATATACCGATTCTGGTCTGATACCAACGTGTAAAATTATAATTTGACCAATGCCCGATAATATTTTTTATTTGGTTAAACCTGCTTCCTCAGTCTTGTAGCTTGTTACATATCAGTAGGAATTATCCTGATCATGGTGTCTACTTCATCTACACAATCTGACTGCAAACTGTCCATAACACCTTATCACAAAGAAACTCAAGTTTTTTAACAGTCGCTGAGTTATCACCTAAACTCCAATCTGATTTGGTCTATGGCGGCCATTTTGAGCAATCCGACCGTCATGCCAAGTCCACATACAATTTTGCATAGTAACTCTGTAAACCCCATCCCATCTCAATGACTACTTATGAAAATAATGAGGATATAACTAAACACAGTGCATATGTTTGTGTATGTGATTTACCCCAGGAGCCGTATATTTATTCACCACAAATGGCCCAAGCTGGAAGTCACACAGTCTGAGGAAAATGTTAAACGCAGGACCTAAAATATAACACGAATAAGGACAAGAACATCATCACCCCACTGTTAAAATATCAGAATATCAGCCGAATAAAGAAAGTGCACTTGAGAAACTCCACATATTGTGGATTCTGACGGGTCAGAATGTGTTAATGAACTAATTTTCTATTACAAAAGCTAATCACAGGTTTATATCGATGTGCTTGTTTTACTTTAAGTTTCCCTTGTGGAAAGACATCTTAGGACTGAGCATGTTTTCCTGATTTTCATCAGTTTGCAAAACTAATGCAAAAAAACCCCACAACAGAACCCTCAGAATGGTGTGTAATCATTAGAATGAACACCAAAGCTGTGTTTTACTGAATTACAGCCATGATGCACACCATCTCATGTTCCTTCATTTACAACATAGAATATGTAATTTTTCTATACTATACTTACAATTATACTCTTAAAATGAGGTGCATCCAAAGAGTTATTCAGTGATCAAATTACAAAAACGCAGAATACAAAAAGTACAGTTGTCCCTCTGTATCTCCTGGGGATGGGTTCCAAAAACCTCTGGGGTACCAAAATCTACATGCTCAATTCCCTTAAACAGTATAGTATTTGTATCTGATATATGTAATAATCTATAGATCACTTGCCATACCTAATTGGATGTAAATGCTGTGTATTGCTATACTCAATTGTTTAGGCAATAATGACAAGGGGGGGGAATGGGAGCACACCACTGGTTTGGGAGAAGGGGGACATAAATCCATATCATCAGCTAGTACATGCCCCCACAAAATTAATAAAATATAAATGGAGACCTTCATATTTTTAATGAGCTATTAATTAACAAAAGAAATTCCAGAATCCCCATAAATAAATGGTGTGTACCCATTATATTTAACCTTGTGACTTGGGGTATTGTCAAAATGAAAATACCCCAAGTAGCTCTGCAGCTATTAGTTACAGGAACTCAAATAGGATTCTAAATTTTGTTATTGTATTACATTATAATCAGGGGTTTGCAAACTTTTAATCTTCAATGTATGTATATATTTTAAGTCATCTTTGCCTAATGATTTAATTTGCCACAGCTGTGTTTGTAAATTCAATTTGTCTGAATCTGAATAAATGGCCAGTTAGAAAAATCATGCTAGAGAAAATGCCACACATTGTGTAAATACAGAGGTAGGAAATCTTCTGGTGTAATGTGTGAACTTAAAAGCAACATTATAGAATAATTCTAAATATACTAAAAGTTTTATTTTCAATAATTTTTACATTCATTAATAAATGGCCTGTGAGGTCGAAACAAAATAATCAATCTAACAGACTGACCGATCAGAAGGCCGGCTTGTCTACAGGCCATGACAGCAGCGAACACTGTGGAGCGATCTTCAGGAGCCGTGATTCTCGTCAAGAAACCGAAAATAGATGAACCAGCTCCTGACCCGATCCCTGTTACAGTTAACCAATAATATTCTACGTTACACACCACTGCACTACAAACTACATTGAAGAATTTTACAAAACATTAAACAGCATTATAATTCAAAGGACGAAAACGACTTCATCACACAACCTGCTGTTGTTTTTATTAATTTAAATAACATGTAAAACAAAACAAGAGATGTGGTATGTGTACTTTGTTTTTTGGATTTTAAACATTATTGTACGCATAAGCACAAAATAAACACCATTATTATTATTATTATTATTATTATTATTATTATGCGATATAAACACAAGGAAAATTTTACTCTCTCACCTGCAACAAAACGACTGCTCAGCAGCAGCCACTTAGAAAAACCTGTAAAATACATAAAATTACCTGAAAAACAGAGAGACAGAGAAATAATTAGATCATCTTTCCGACTTAATTTATTACATGAGGCATACAGAGATACAGTATATCATGTACATTACTATTTGTATATTATGTAGCATTATGTATTACTAAACACTTACTTTTCTATAGAACTTTGAGTTTGATATTTTTTAAATCATTATGCTATAAGAATAAACCTCAATGCTGTTGAAGAACCATTAGTACTTTCATACCGAACCAATGATTATTGGATTTTAACAGAGAGGAAAAAAGCAGCATGAATGTTTATTGTGAAAAAAAGCTTAAGATTGATTAAATGAAGAATTCTTTAAAACAACTTCTAAAAAACTTGTGTGTGTGTGTGTGTGTGTGTGTGTGTGTGTGTGTGTGGGTTTTACCGATAATTTCAAAGCAGTTGGCAAACAGGATGATCTTCTTGGTGCCATGTGTTCTGTCAGACCAGATACCAAATAATGGACCTGAGAGTAAGCCACTGAGGCTAAACGCTGATAGACTGAGACCCAGAAAATACGGGGCAGCATCCAGCGTCTGCAGGAAACGCCAGATCGTAGGTAAAATCACCGCTGATGACAAGTAGGCAAGGACAGAGAGAGAGAGAAGGGGAAAGAAGTTTATCAAATGAGAATGACAAGAGGAAGTAAGACACTGGACTTTATATTTGTCTGTCTTTGTATTGTTCTTTCGTTCTTTCTCGTTACAGTCTGTCTGGAAGTGGCCTGAGTCAGACTGTTTTATTGTTGACATTGATATATATTACTTCCAACTTAAGTGACTCTATAAGTAACTTACAATACATATTTTGAGACATTACTGTATTGTGACATGTCAAAATACCATGTGTAGTTTGTTTGACATATTCTATAAATAAATAAATAAATAAATAAATACCTGTAATACATTTTGGTGAAATATAGATAAATATATAAATACCCTAACACTGTAATACATTTTTGATGAAATAGTGGCTTTCATACCTTATATCTAATCATGCTAGAAATGCTATTTTACCCGCAGATTTTGAGTTTATTGATCATAGACTATACCAGTTATACAACTTTAAAAAGCTCACCATATTCCACTCCGCTCAGCAGGAAAACCAACCCTATTGTAATAAATGTCAGCTTTCTCTTGCGTCCATAATCCATTTCTGGTGTTTTAAATTGCTCGCCGACTTTAATAAATCACTGTGAGAGTGTGTTAATATAATCAGCACTGCGTCCATAATAAAACTCCATCAGACTGTACTGATTCTCCCCTCACTACAGACTCACACAGGGTCTTTCTCATACTCGTTCAGCAACTCATTCCATCAAGTCCCACCTCCTGCACAGGGCTGGGCTAGGATTGGCTAGTCGCATCTACCTCCAGCACAGGGCTGGGCTAGGATTGGCTAGTCGCATCTACCTGCTGCACAGTGGTTGGTTCGCTGCTGGTTGCGGCAAGTTTCCGGAAGTAAAAACAAACAAGATTTTTAAATATTTTTTTTAATGATCAGCTTGATATTTCTTTAACCACTTCGCATTTGTTCCAGAAACGTTTTAGATATTGTGTAGTCAATACATAAACGAAATAGCAAGTAAAATCCAGACGCTATCATTATCGCGCAGTGCTTGTTACGTATTTGGTTTCAAACGCTCCTAACTTAATGTAATGTTTGTATTCATTCAGAAAATGATTTATAATAAATAATGTGTAGAGAAAGAGAAAACCAGAATTCTGTTTTGGGAAGCACAATAGGACATACAGCCATTTACATGTTAAAGAAATTATCCTAAATCAGTAATGAACAGCCCATCCTGTGACTCTCATTAAACCACAGCAGTGATATTGTAGTATGAATGCGCGCGCGTGCTCTCTCTCTCTCTCTCTCTCTCTCTCACACACACACAGGGGTCGTTCTACAGAAATGGTGGACAGTGATGTCACTTAGTTTTGCTGATGCCAAAATTACTTAACTAACATAAAGTTCAGAAATATAGAATGTACTTTCAACCATGAAACAACTTGTCTTACTTTGATGTTTAATTGTAGCATTTTTTAAAGGCCAAGTTCAAGCAAATGTCTTGTCATCTTTACCATACATGGAATTAGGACCATATACATTTAATGCTTATGCGTCTAAAGATTTTTCATGAAATACATCTGATTCATAATAACATTGATATAATATAAATGAAACACTTAAATCATGAAACAATAATTAATTATAATTATTATTATGAAATAAATATTGTCACCCCAAATTACATCATTGGTGTTGCTGTTAAACAAAGAGTATTATTTAGAAATATATTTGACAATTTTAAATTGTTCCTGAGGCAGAGGTCAAATGCAAAAGCACTGGACAAATGCAAAAGGTATGTCAGATGTCTGTCTTCATTTGTTTAAAAAGTAATTTTATGCGATGCTTTGAAATCCATCCTTAGTTTTACTTATTTTATCATTATGTATTAGCTGTCAAAAATATAACAAAATCTGATTCCATTTAATAATTAATTGATTTTGACAATTGAAAACCACACGGTTTTACAGTATATATGGAAGCTATTTTGTAAATAATTATGATTTTCCTCTAAATTGTCATTGTAGTTACCAGGAAGAGGCGACACTGTCACCCTACACCTCCAGAGTCCGGGTTCGATTCCCGCCTCTGTGTGCATGGAGTTTGCATTTTCTCCCTCTGCTGGTCGGTTTCCCCCAGGTACTCTGGCTTCCTCCCACAGTCCAAAGACATGAAGTTGAGGCTAATTGGCGTTCCCAAATTTCCTGTAACGTGTGAATGAATGTGAGTGTGCCCTGCAATGGATTGGCACCCTATCCAGGGTGTACTCGACCTCGTGCCCTAAGTTTTCAGAGATAAACTCCAGGCTCCCCCTGACCCTGTATACAGGATTAAGCAGTATAGAAGATGATTAGAAAAGAAATTATTTAAAAAATGCATTAAGCTCTACTTTTTGTGGAAGTCTAAAAAGTTCATAAAGTTAAAAGTAATTTGCTATTAAAGAAGTTCTAGGTGTAAAAGAAGAAATACATTCCAGGAGACACAGATTCTGCCTTTTCTGTAGAATAACCCACACAAACACTTTACGCTTATCCTGTCATACTGCAACTCTGATTTTAGCATGTTCCCTTCTTGTACTGATCTCCACATACATTTGAAGAAAGATTCTTAGTTCTTAAGTCAGCGAAAAATATATGCCTGCTAATCAGAGGCAAGTTATGTAATCAAAAAGCCAACATGCTAGATAAAACTTACTGCAGAATACTTATTATTTATTAACCATTTGTTTATTTTATACTAAAGGTGACCCTTACGACATGTGTAGGTGTTATTAACTGAGCAAAAATGAAAAAGACAGATATAAATACATATAAAAGTTTTATTTACATCATTACCACTTTGGGTTTGACTCTCCCCAGCTTTTTAAAACAGCTGTAGTTTTAGAGCTGCATGTCCCTCATGATGTCACCATGAGCACAATAAAGACAAACACAAAAACAACACACAAGTGTGTTAGAAGGCAAGTTTCTTCATGAGCAGGTAAACTCTGGAGTCCACCTCAAAGCCGTGCAGGTTGTTGGCATCACCCTGAAGTCTCATCAGCAGGCCACCGTATGACACGTATGCAGAGCTAAAAAAATAAAATAATAAAAAAAGAAAATTACCTGTTTCACCACCTTTGAAGGAAATGGTTAAACTTCATTCTGTCTGTAAATGAATTTGTGTTATAAATATGCTCCATACCACAGAAGACTTGAGAAGTTTTACAGGCAAAAAAATGCTTAAGGTGGCCCAAAAGTCTCCATACATAGGGAAAATTAACACTTGTGGCAGCATCCTAATCCAGTTCTGAGAATGATTTCAATTTGTTCTTCTTTAACCAAAAGCATTCTTAAAATCTAAATTTTATACATAAAAGAATGAATTAATGAATTCCTACTTAAAGCTCTACACACTTTTTTGCAATTCATATCTGTTGTTTTGGACAATAATCGTTTGAGGACACCGGGACTTATGATGGTTAGATCGCAAAGTGAATATGTAAAAGTAAGGGCACATACCTTGGAAAGATTTGGGAAGAAACCAACTGTTTATATCAGACCTAAGAGTTTTTGCATGTGGTACACTAGGGGTCTAGTCTATTGTTTTTTTTTTTTTTCATGAGTTGCAAACAAATTTAATTCATTCAGAAATATTATCAGAAAGCAAGATTAGATTAGCAGAAAGATTATCAATATCATACCTATATATGAACTTATCATACTACTTCTGATTAAACAGAATCGACTCAGCAGAGCGGTATTGAAAGCGATAGTGAGCTATAACTTCATTCGGGTGCAGACTGTTTTGCAGCGTTTCACACTGGAGATTAGAAGTGACGGACAGTTCGTACAGATGTTCTTACAGACAAATTGAGGATTCTTAATTTAGAGTAGAGAGTAATCGCAGGGCTTTTAGTTGTGTTGCATTGTTTGCAGTGTTTTTGCACACATGTTCAGGCTTCAAAATAGTTTCCTACTTTGTAAAACTCTGGTAACTTTTAAATATATATATAGATAGATATTTACACTATCAATTTCAGTGATTCTCTAAAACGAAAAATAACATCTATGACAGTTTGCATATTAACAATTACACTTACAGTCGTGTTGCTGCTTCTGTCGATGTCTCATCGCCCTCGATCTTATACACTTTACCGTACATGGCGTAATCAAACTGATCTGCCCTAGAATGAGGGAAAACGAAAACATACACACAAACCTTTAAGCACTGTAGAGTAATTATAATATGAACATACAATAGACTGAAAGGATTTTAAAAACTAAAAAACATGGAACATAATCATGACATTATTATAAGTAAATTAATTCAGTTTGCATTTATACATTTTTACATCCCAGTAGCTGAATAATGATTCATTATTAATATATTAATAAAATAAATACATATTACATTACATTTAATACAACAAATATAAATTAAATATAAAGACTATGATTTTTTTCAGTATAAACATAAAATATAAAATTTTATATTTTAACATATAATAATAATAATAATAATAATAAAAAATAAAAAGCATGTTTTATATTATTAAAGTTTTGGATAGAAAATTTATGAAATAATTAAAATACTACACTGTGAAATGTGAAGGTAAAGCAATAAAAGTAAAGTAAATGATAAAAGCTAGAGTGCTACAATGTAAGTAAATAAATAGCAGAGTCTAGAGCACATTTTTTAACTTTTTTTTTTTTTCCCCATTTAATATTCGAACAAAATGAAAAGGATCTTAATCGACTCACCTCGACGGTCGGTCATCCGTGGGGTTGTACTCTCCATCATCTGGAGTGCCGTCCTCATACAGCGTGCTGGCGATTACCAGCCTGAACTTATCTCCTGAAATCCATCAACATTACACTGTTACATCCAGCTGTTCCACTACGGCTGTACTTTATACATGAACATCACGTAAAGACACAACACTGCTGATGATCAGTCAGATCTAATCTTGGAGACACACTAATGTAGTTGTGCATAATGTGAAGCTTGACAATGGACAGCTGAGTGTGTTGAACAGACCTGTGTATATTGTACAGCGTCAAGTTATTTATCTTGTATGATGCATTGTGATCCTGGAGACTCCAAAATGTTTACTGCATACTAAAGTGTTCTGTGTTTTATCTTCTTGTGCATATTTGTGTATATTTACTCACCGAGGTCAACAGGGTAAATCTGAGTGTTCACATCCAGGATGAGGTCCATTTTGAATGACTCACTCTCACAGTGAAGACGAGACACTAAGAGAAACCGATGAAAAATAAACAGAGACACACACACACAGAGAGAGAGAGAGTGAGGAGTGTAAATGGGACAGGATAATAACTTTAGCAGCTTTTCATAGATTTCAGCTCATAAGCCTCGTTTTGTGTGTATCAGAATGAGAGGAAGTGAGAGAGAGTGCGCAAATGTGAGCTAAACACATTGTTCCTCACCTCTGTCAAACTTTTTGCCATCAGGATCAATGTCTTTCACATCAAAAATATCCTCAAACAGAATTCCAGCCATGTTTTCTGCTGATTATCACCCCACCAACAGCAGCTTCTCCTGTCAGGACAAACACAACCCATTCTAAGGAACTCAAAAGTACAAAATATGTCTGTCAGTGGAACCATGATCAGTGTTTTTTTTCCCACTTATTCCTAATGAAAATTATAGAAAGTTGAATCTGAATTACATTAGTTGTGTAATAATGTTTCACCCCTCTCTACTGCAGCTGTATAAAAAATAAAGAAATATATTTTTTTAAAAACGTACAGTAAAACATATCACTTGACCGGCATTTGCATTACTATTTACATACACATTTAAAATATTCCTTAAATACAATTATTTCTTTCTCAGAGAGAATTAGATGTCACTAATCAGTCTTCTCTGGATGGGTGTGATGTGATGGAGCAAGGCTAGGGCAGAGAAACACAGTCACAGCATGCTAACATTTTTCAGCTAGTGAGTGCTCTGAGCAAATTTTAAATAAGTTTATCGCTTTCAGTCACTTACGCTCTCAAACAAAACCTTATTCGGCGTTGATTCGCAGTTTGTAATGTAAATTAATCAACATACAAAGTAAAATAACTTCAGTAGTCGATCTTTCTGAAACAGCCTTCATTCATCCACCGCGCCGAAGCAACATGCTTTACGTTTGACCCTTCCGCGTTACAATTACTTCCGGGGCAACAAAACGTAACATGATTACAACGTTCTTAGAAGTTGTGAGCCTAGAAAAAAATAGATTTCATTATCATTTTTACACAAACGTGTTAACAATTTTAACGTTCTGTAATAATTAATTAGTTTTAGTTGTTGTTGACCATTTGCGTTTTACAACTCAAACTACAAAACAAACTTCGACATATTTACGACACTTGAGACTTACTTACGGTAGTTTCTTTGCGTTGCTAGGTATATTCAGTAAGCGTCTTGTTGCTGGTTACTATGGGCACCAGCCACAAACTAGTCCGTTAGCTGCGTTGTTAGCTCGCATGATAACTTGTATACATAGCCTCTGACAAATTCGCGTTTTATTTTCACAAACGTTTTGTGGTATTAGGTTATTTAAGCAAATTTGAGTGAAATGTGCTACGACAAATAATATGAGGGATTAATATCGCCAGCAAGCTGTGTGACTGAGGTAATGCTAGTAACCTTTAGGTGTTCTTTCTGGAAAACTCGCCAGTTAGTCAACTGTCGCGGTTTTTTTTTTAACTCATGAATTTATATTAACTTTTAAAACATGAACATATACTATCATACGATAATATATTTTTTCATTTTTAGAACGACTTAAATGCTAAAGAATGAAGGTATCTTATTATTAAAACAGTTAGCAGCTTAGTGTTGTTTGTTAGCCAGCTGAGGTTCAGAGCTTGGCCTAGAATAGCAGCAGTGTGTTGTTTTCAGTTCCACAGCCGTTTAACAGTTGGAATAACGCTTAAATTCACCTTTGTAGAAAACAGAGTACCTGATATTTACAAGTTAGTTAGTTGGGTTTGGTTTACTGGGCAAAAATAACTATAAAAACTTTACATAATATATTATAAAATACATGGTGGCTTAGTGGTTAACACTGTCGCCTTGCACCTCCATGGTTTGATTCCCACCTCTGGTCTGTGTGCATGGAGTTTGCATCTGCTTGGCAGGTTTTTTCCGGGTGCTCCGAATTGCCTCCCACAGTCCAAAGACAGATACGGCTAATTGACGTTCCCAAATTTCCCATAGTATGTAAATGAGAGTGTGAAAATGTGTGCCCTGCGATAGATTTGCACCCCATCCAGGGTGTACCCCACCTCATGCACTAAGTCTCCTGGGATGGCCCTGTGACCCCCACAGGATAAAGCGGTATAGAGGATGAGTGACTAAGAGAGTGTGACAATGCTTTCTAGGGATTTTCATTGTATGCCAGCAAGTCGGCTCTTTGATCTGATTCTCTTGAGAGAACAGATTCTAAAATGCAAGCTTTTTTTTCTTCTTTTTTTTGTGGATGTAGGCAACGCTTAAATGTTATGATGAATAGATCATTTTAATAAAACAGATGACCTACAGTAAACCTAGAATATGGATTAATTAACTAATAATAATGATGATAATAATAATAATAGACTGATCTTGAACAGTGACTTATTACAGGTTGTGGTCTGTTGTGCTGGAAAATATGATAATATAATATCAGTGTTGTGATGTGTTACCTTTGTTGTTACATACTGATTGAAAGCAACTGATTTGATGTTAACTATTTGTATTCGTGAATATCTTTTTTATCATTTGTTTTTTCCCTCTTTTTAGTGAAAATATATTTTCGTTAACAGGATAAGAAAGTGCAGTTGTCCTTGGCCATTGTAGACATTGCAAAGGTTTTTTATCATATCACCCACTGCTAACCTCAGCCTTGTTTTAAAAATCTCTCCTGCTGTCAGTGGTGTGGGAAACATCTTTAAGGAAGCCAACTTACATATATTGAGAGAACTTATTATATATTGTCAAAAGTATTTGCTCACCTGCCTTCACATGCATATGATCTTGAGTTGTTGTTGGTCTTTTGGCTGCTCCCGGCAAGGGGTCGCCACAGCGGAATATCCAGTCCACACAACAACTTGGCACAGATTTTACGCCGGATGCCCTTCCTGACGCAACCCTGCCATTTCATCCGGGCTTGGGACCGGCACTGCATCTAGTGGCTGGGGGGTTTGGGCACTGGCTGGGAATCGAACCCGGGCCTTCCACATAGCAGGCGAAACAGCAGGGTTTAATATGATATTGGCCCACCCATGCTATAACAGGTTCAACTCTTTTGAGAAGGCTTTCCACAAGGTTTAGCAGTGTGTTTATGGGGATTTTTGATCATTCTTCCAGAAGCACATTCATAAGAAAACAGCCCCTTGCTGATGTTGGACAAGAAGGCCTGGCTCTCAGTCGCCACTCTACTTTATCCCAAAGGTGTTCTATCAGGTTGAGTTCAGGACTCTGTGCAGGCCAGTCAAGTTCTTCAACACGAAACTTGCTCATCCATGTTTTTATGGAGTTGCACTGGTGTGCAGTCATGTTGGTACAGGAAGAGCCCATGCCCAAACTGTTCCCACAAAGTTGGGAGCATGAAATTGTCCAAAATGTCTTGGTATGCTTAAGCATTAAGACTTCCTTTCCCTGGAAGTAAGGGGCCGAGCCCACCTCCTCAAAAACGACCCCACACCAGTTCCAATATGACTTCGCACCAATGCACAAAGCAAAGTTCAAAGGGTGGGCCAACATCATATTAAACCCTATGGATTAAGAATTGAATGTTACACAAGATCATATGCATGTGAATGTAGACGTGCAAATACTTTTGGCAATATGCTGGGGTTTTTTTTGTTTTTTTTTCTGATTCTGTGTGTGTTTTGTACATCATATGTCACCGCTTTAACAGCCATACAAACATAAATGTATAAAAACCCTTGCATGGGTCTCAACATTTAATTTATGCAACTTCCCTCCCAAATGCATACCTGCTTCCTTAAATTACAGCAAATATTCAATAATGAATAAAAGAAGCATTCATTGAAAACTTAATTAGGAAACATTTCATTTAAAATATTCAGTATGTATTAAACACATGACTTATAAACCCTGTTATATGAACTTGACAAATTCTTTACATGCCTCTTATTTTCTGTGTTTAAACAATCACAGTAAAATGACCACTAGAGTAAATTAGCTAATCCAGGCAAGCAAGGCACAGTGAGCAGTATAAGAGTCACGGCCATCAAAACCATGGCTGAATTTTAGCAGTACCAGTGAGCCATTCTTCATGGACATCATGTTCCTCACTGAAAGTCTGAATTCCTCCTTTTTCCTGCACCTCGTGGTTTTGAATTTTTCTTTTCTTTTTTCCTAAAAGCTCAAAGTCTCTACCCTTCATAACTGCACTCTCTAATGTTTGCTAATGGTGATGTAGAATGTCAGCTGCCTTCATCGTTTTTTCGCGGTATGACAGCAGCCTCACCTGGTTGGTTAATTCTTACCAAGAGATGCCAACTTCACCCTGGCTTTCCTTGGTATGGTTCAATCAAATCATTGTTTGACGATGCTATGAAGATAGCATTTCTGATTGGTTAATTTTTTATTTTTTTTTTAGAAAGAAAACCAACTCGGTCTTGTAACCCTTCGGACATGAGAGTAACCGAAGGGTACAAGGGTATAACATTTCACACGCTATAAAATATTAAGAAAAACACAGAGAAGAGACAGCAGTCAGCAACAGTACAGAGGAGTTTATTACCGAAACAAATCTGTTAAACAAAGTATTATTTTTGTAACTAAATTACATGCACAGTCTAAAAAACTGAGGAAGGCAGCTTCCCTTGGCTTCCAGGAGAACATATCACTAACTGCCTTAACTGTTCACAATTTATATAAATATAATCCTAATGTGCCATGTTTTTTCAGTAAAAACATTTTCTCCTTTTTGAATATTCATCTCCATTATGTGCATTATTTTACCCCACCACTGTATATCACCCTCTATGTTATGATATTTCAATAACTGTTAAAAATAACAAGCTTTTGTGTTTATCAGATTATTGGTACATGAGTTCCAGAAGCTCTAAAGAGATGGGGGACATCTTGGCAAATGAAGCAGACCTCCTAGTGATGATCAGAGAAGTAGGTTTATACAGTATGAATGAACATTTTGTCAGCAGTTCACTTCATGGATTGTTGCAGTGTGATGGATTTAAGAAATAAGCTTAATGTCTGTTGTACCTTTAGTAACTAGAATTTCATTGGAAATGAAATTTAATTTTGGGTATTAATTTTATGCTGTTGTTGTTTTTTAAATCCACTTGTGCATAATGCATGAGCTCATTTTGTGATGTCAAATTGGTTTAATCCAACAATCCAAATCCTAAAAATGGGTTTAAACCAACAAAATTAAAGAATAACATGTACCCAGGATACATTTCCATATAAATCTGGTTGTTTAATGTTTGTGATAAAGGGATGGAGACTGTTATGGGAACATAATGTGACAATGAGATTGTAAATCAAGATACTGAAACCTCACTTATCCATATCAATCTGTTGCTAACACAAGCTAATCTTCTAGAAGTTACTGAGCTATTCTTACGTATATGGAGAAGACAGGAGAACATGGATATTCAAGTATATTTATAAATGCTGGTGGTTTTATGAATTGGAGTGTAACAGTAGAGACCATCCTCTGCATGTTAAACAGTCTATAAATCTGTCAAACAGTGTTTTATTTTTCGGTGGTGTAAAAGTATACATTCAGCAGAACTTTTTACATTTATACGTATATTTATATCCAATGAATGTGTTTGTAATGTCTAGTACCTGAAGTTCTGTGAGCTGGGGGAAACAGTGAAGGTCTTTGAGAAGGAATGCAAGAGCAAAAGAAAACCTGTGCCAAAAACACGAAGCAGTTTAACTGAAGACTCAAAGATATTAACATTACAGGTAAGAGTGATTAATTTACAGTCCTTCATCCTGCAAATTTATAAGAATTACTATTAAAACAAAGAGGTGTATAAATTACATGTATGGTAATTGACACTTGAGCACTAACCTGTTCATGTAGTGAAGAATACAAATGTTGAGGTTTTAGAAAGCCACTAAGTCATTAGTAGCATATATCTTTGCTAATCGATAAATTAAGTTCATTAGAGGTTTTAGAGAGGCAAAGGAGAGCTTAGCCTTCGACTCACAGACAAATTGTGCCATATGTTCATTTCTTTCTGTTGACTTGTATCTAGACCATTAGATATTAATGTTGTGAGATCTCAAATTAAATTACCTCATGTTATTAACCCACCAAAACAGAAACAGCTATCTGTTTTTATAATCCATTTGGATTATAATTGAAGTAACAGCAGCAGAAATTCAGTTTACAGTGTCCAGTGGCTCCATCACGTTTCCTACATAAGGCACCTTTGGCTTTGCATTAGAAGTGCACTCCTCTAACCAAGTAATTTATATCATATATCATATATATGAGGAGTGCACTTCTACAAGTGAGTATATACAGTATACACAAGTCTTGTGTGGATAGAAGATACAAGTGTGGTACGCATGTGTGCTCTGAAGGTGCCGTGAGATTTCTCTCTGCTGTGTTTCTCTCAGACACATCTTAAATATGTTTTGCATATGCAGAAAGATCTGCTCAGCTCGTTTGATGATGGAGAGATGAAGGTCTTTTTTGAGCTGTGGACAGAAAACTTGCCCGCACTCGTCCGTGACAGCGACCCAGCCGTGCAGAAACTGGAGTTCTACCTGCAGATTCACTTCTCCGTCTATCCACTGAAGAATACTATGGGAAAACAGGTGCAAAAAAGGCTCTGACATGGATTAATATCATGGTTTTATTAACAGCAGCTTCTTGAATGGTGTTGAAATGAGATGTTTCATAATAGTTCAGTACTGTTTTTTACCAGCAGGAGGCTCTACTGAATCTGTGAAGTTTTACATGCTCAGGCACATAACACTGCTGAGCCTAAGCCTTCTGACCAACAGAAGCAACCCCGTATCATAACACTGTCGACACAGGCTTGTACAGTAGGGACTAGGAATAATGAGTGCATAACTTCATCTGCCTCTCTTCTTTTTTCCCCATTCAATGCCACTGTCAACCATACAGTTCTATATAAACGAGTTGTTACTTATCGAAGCAATAGTGTATTATAAAATGTGCATAGCTTAGCTCATTTTTTATCAATAATGATAAATGACTGCATGACGTGTTAATCCAGTGCTTCTCAATTATTTTCTGTCATGCCCCCCTAGGAAGAAGAAAACATCTCGCGCCCCCCGCGCGACTATAAA
>JAQMYL010000007.1:16038787-16075904 GCA_030014365.1 Clarias pachynema | reverse complement strand
GGATTTCTAACTCCCACCTTCACCCACAGCTCTCCACTTTAACCAGAATGACATTATTTGAATTATGCTGTAGATGTCTGAGCAGATGTTGAGCATCAGCATCACTGATGGCATCAGAAAGCTGCAGGGTCTCAGCACCAGACGGCAATCGCATCCATGAGATCAAATTATATTGCTGACTCTTACTGAGGCTGTGTTAAGATAAGAATGTCTTCAAGTTGGTAAAACAGTCCAAAAAAAAACTGCCATGTCATGCAATCTCTGCCCCCTTTCAATAGGAAAGGGGAATGGTTTGTGGGGAAGATGCACAGTCAAAAACATACAAACACTCTTCATTCTAATGCAGTATGTAAAGCATGTTTATTGGAGCTGCTACTGTAGAGAAAAACATGCTCTGAGGAGCAGGGCATGTATGTTTTAGGGAGCATTTAATTGAATAAATATTTGGGAAGAGCCCTCAAATTTTATTACATATCTTTTCCAGAAATCCTGGATCCTATTCCAAAAGCCTTAGGGCACGGGGCGGGATACACCCTGGACAGGGTGCCAATCCATCGCAGGGCACACACATATCAGAACTCACTCATTCACATTACAGCCAATTTGGAAATGCCAATTAGCCTAATCTGCATGTCTTTGGACTGTGAGAGGACACCCACCAAGCACGGGGACAACATACAAACTCCATGCACACAAAGACGGGAATCTAGTCTGGCCGGGAATCGAACCTGGACGTGCAAGGCGAGTGTGCTAACCACAATACCACCGTGCCGCCCAAGTGACAATCAATTAAATAAAAATAATAACATATTTAAAAACTTTTGAATACAGTATATTTCTTTTCTAGACATAGTGTTGCATTGGTGTCAATAACAGGGACAGGGACAAAAAACATAGGTTTTTATTAAAGAATCTTTATAGGTATTAAGAAGTATTTTTAAAAGCATGTAACATCATGAAACACATGCAACACACTTGTTAAACTAAAATTCTTAGGAAAAGGCTGTGTGTGGGGGGATTTGGCCCAGCTAAAATCAAGTGTATACACACACACACACATGGTTGGGGGTGGAAATGACAGGATGCACATGCAGCTACAGGAAATGGATGGATGAGGGAAAGGAAGATATAGTTTTGGAACACAGCTGACGTCTGAAGATTAAATAATTCCTGTTTTTCATTTCTCTCGTCCTTAACTGGAGACTTCCTGCTTCAAAATTGAGGTTACACCATTAATGAGGTATTAATCCTTTTTCTAATTTAACTTGAACTACAACTTGGACAAAACTCATATTCAGGGATTTTGGAGATTTGTTGGCTGTTATGAATCAAAATGGATAAGTACTAATTAAAAATTTAATTGGTACCAATTATGCCACACATATTATAATAAAATTATTAAACTTCAACAATACATTCCACAGCAGCTTTTATAAGCTTCCATGACCAATACAATTCATATGAAGGTTCAATATTTTTTAAAGTGATCAAGTTGTAAATTTTGATTCATTTGATTAATCTGAAAATCTCAGACACACAAACTTGCAATGAAAATTTAATTAGTAAATATTATGGGTTTTTTTTTAAATCTGGAGACATAAAATGTAAAAATTAATATCTGAGTTGTTAATTTAAAATAGACCTTCAGGAATCACTGTTTTTGATTTCTCATTCAGTTTAAGCAATGAGATGAGAAAAGATAAGTTGAGACGTATTGAAATGAGTTTGACATTTTATTCAGTTGCTTGCCTAAGACCAATTATTCAATTATTATTAAAACTATCAATTGTCTCATACAACTAAAAGGTATGTCTATATTAATGCAAATAATTAAATTTCTTACCCAAACCTTCTGAGAATTTCGAACAACTGTGCTTTAGTACATTGAGAATAACAAAAAACAGACCAAGTTTTAAGATAAAATTTTACTAAAATGATTGTAAATTTAAATGATTCCACAAATTCTATATAAATCCAAATGTAACCGAGGAAAACATTGTTTTAAAAAAGTCCTCAATCTTTCAATGATATCTTTACATTCCATACACTGGAGGACCCGAAACCAGTCTCAGAAAATGTTCTGTCTGTATGTCTGTCTATAAGTGATGTAATGGAATTTTGGAAATTCTTAGGTATTTGCCTAAAGTTAAACTGGTGCCATAAATGAAATCAAAATGTTGAGTATAAGTGAAGTTATCAGCAGTTATGTGTCAGATTATGTCACTGCAACAATTTAATTTAGCACTTTTTTTCTTCAGGTGAGAGTGCTCAGTACTGTACATGTCACTCAACGGAGGAAATTAACACGATAGTTTACCATGTTTAGACAGAGTATGCAGAATAGATAAAAACAACAAAATCCTCTAGAAACAGAAACAAAAGTGCGACCAAACATGGCTGACTTCAAAATGGGCAAGTACACTATGAAAACTGAATCTTCAAAGATGAATGGACAGATCAATGTACAATTTCTCTCAAATGTTCCGAAACTGTGGGACTAATAAAAAGCAGTAATGTGAAGCGCCACTATGAGATAAAAAATGGATGGTTAGAGCAAACATATTTGCAGTAGTCTGTGATGAGGGCATCTAAAATACCCGACCTAAGAGTGCAGCATGGATTGCCCACTATATAACTGCTATAAAAATATCTATTACAAACATTTTTTATCATTCCAGACTGGCTGGACAGAATTTAATTAAACTTTTGCAGGACTTGCAGTACTGCATTATTATTTATTTATTTATTTAACTTTATTTAACCAGGCAAGACAGATTAAGAACAGGTTTCTTATTTACAACTGTGGCCTGGCAATCTGTATTGTGGCCTGTATCTGCCGGAAGTTTAACCTGCAGCATAAGTGAAATAAAAATGGTGAGTTAAAGCGATGTTATGAACAGGTATATGCTACTTGCTCTATGAAAACAAATACCTGCACCAAGAGATATTAATTAGAAAAGCTAAACTGAATATTTTTACTGCAATTAGTTAATATATTTTCACTGCTGAAATAACAGCATTTTAACCAATCCTTTTTAATTTGATTCATTCTTCATTTACAAACTGTATGCAAGAAGCGCAAATTAGTGTAAACATGGCGTAAGATACTCAACCTTACAAAATGTTATTTCTTTGTATTAAGAACTTAGGCAGAGAATTCTGCCATACAGAAAGACAGGCAGACTAAAATCATACCACTGATTACATTAAAGCTTATTTTTAGCTTTAACTTTTTAACTATTATCTTTTTTTTTTTTTTAACTCTTTTCCTGTTAATGATGAGAAATTACACTAGTAAATACTTTAATACGATAACTGGATTCCATGTGATTGAGTAAGTCACACTCCTGAATTGTACAGGAACAATGAATCCTTCTTCATGTTCACTGAAGCAAAAGAATTCCTGACATTTTGTCACAGAACTCCACATTTGCACATCTTTATTTTGTGAGAAACACATTCATCATTCTATCATTCATACCAAAATAAACCAACTCTAGTGATCAGGTAAATTTTATGAAAACATATCGTTACATAGCTTTGTGTGTCATGGTGTCACCAATACCACTGGGTATGTTTTAACATGCACACAGCAACGCTGTTTGTTTAAGCTTAGTGCTTAAGCTTATAATGTGCTCAGGTATTTAGAGACAAAATATTAATAAAAACGTCAGCTCCTGTTTTATTGCATTTTGTTCTCAATTGTTTATTGATCTTAATGTGTGCAGTCACTGATATGTGAAGGTTTCTGTAAATAGGCGTTAAAAGACAGCTCTTTATGAAAGTCAGAGGTAAAGTGGCAACTTCAAAGTTTTCTGACATCTGTTAGTTTCAATCTATCCTTTTTTTTGTGTTATAGCTTCATAAGAGAGAAAAAGGAAGATCTATAGACAGAACAACTGTTATAGTTGCTATCACAGTAAGAAGAGAAGTTTGTTTGTTTGTTTTGCTGACATTCCACAACATTAAATGAACATATAACTGGATAAAAGTGGTTAAAGTTGTTCTTTAATAAATACAAATTGTAATTATTGGGAAAAATTGCTGCATTAAAAAAAGAATAAGATATTTGGAGAGGAAAAATTCAGTGTGAAATTAGATAATTTACACATTAATGTACTTCTATAAATCTACTATATAATAAAATAAGTAAACGTTTGGTTAAAATAAATGAAAAAATAAAAAGAATTTCATTAGGGAATAGATAATTAATTAGAAAAAGAAATCACATATATTAAGTACAGAAAACCCCCCACAAATGAGCCATAAAATTGCAATCATTAACATTATAAAGAGCTAAGTTTTTGGTTTGCTTATACCACCGGCTGGTTTTGGCTCTGTAGGGCCTCTGGATGTGTGCCGTGGAGCAAATCCTTTGGTTGCTCTGGGCTGTGCGGAGTGGGGTCTCCATCAATAGGATTGGGATCTGGGGAGCTGGGTTGGCTTGGGTTCTCGGCCTGCTGTGGTGCACTAGGTGTTCTGGTGCCTTACTATCGTGGCCAGCATTGACTTTTTTCAGCGATCTGTGTTTAATTGGCTTTTCTGTGGGATAAGATCAATGAGCATTTCTTTGTTCCCAGTGGGCATGGATAAGGATTTGTAAATATGCGGGTGGTATATAATTGATAATCACTGTTATTGTTATGTGGTGTTAATGTTGTGGCTGATCAATGCATAATGATTTTAGACATTTCCGGTATTATACAAAAGAAGCTAAAAATAAACTCTATTGAATTCAACGTAAGGTTGTCTGAGTGTTTAGAGCGAATTCGAGAAGCGGAAAAAAGCACGGATAATAACTACCTCTGGTACAATACATTAAAGTTCGTCACTGCTGCATCCTTTGTGGCTGAGCTTTTGGGGGCGTGTCCTGTAGTTGTCGTCCCCTCTGGGGGCGTGGTTCCGTGGTTCCAGCAGTCTATAAAAGAGTTCACGTGCAGAGAAGTAGCGGCGTTTCTGTGGGAGACCAACTGACACTCCGCAGTCAGTGTAAAACCGAGATGTTAAACAACGTTTACTTTATGAACTCTTTCAACATGTAAGTAAACATATTCTTCTTAGGATTAAGTAAACATTATTATTTATTTATTAACTGTGGAGCCACTTATTCCACTTTATATCCCGTTTCTTGTAGAAATTCAGTGATACAATGGCGTATGTGTGTTTAACATTATTACCTCAGCTCACAGCTTTATTAGGGTCGTTTTTGGTTGAGTGAGAATGGAAAAAAATAATATAAAAATCATATTATATCAGACAAAACTTTGAGAAGAGCATTTTATGTTGTTTTTTATGTACAGTTATGTCTTTTTTTTTTTTTACGTGTTTTCTCACACAATTAAATTTGTGTGATTATTCTGTGAACTATTACACGACTCATGCAAGCTTTCATGAAAATATCACACATTTCTAAATAGACACATCCTCTTAACGTGTCTTGTACTGTCGTTTATACGAAACACATCGTATGTCTGTCAGTATTTTAAGACAAAAATTATGTGTGTAAAATTGGACAGATTTTTCAGTTTTTAAATTTTATTCTTGTTATAGAAAAAGTACAAAATCCCTCCTCCTCTCCATGATTTCCCCAAATCCCCCACTTAAGCTACTTCTGCTACAGAGTGATCTTTTAAAATGTGAGCAAAAGAAAGAATTGGGGTGTACTAATTACACACCTTCATATATGAGAAACTTATCCTGTCTGAATAGAGATTTAGAAATTATACAACTGCAAAGTTTCCATAAAATCGTTCATGCTTTCTATTCCCACTACAAGTTGAAGGTGAGAGCAACTGCAACCAAGAAAGCTCAAGAAAGAAAGACAAAAAGTCAACAGTGAGGACATTTGATTATTTAATGTGACTAATCAAACCAAAATGAAAACATAAATGATCTATCTATCAGTAGGCATACTTTGTGTGTCTAGGCAGACATTGATCTTGAATTCATGACTTGTTCTGTTGTCGTGTTTCATCACTTTTTGGAAGTGTTCAATAATATTAAAGGTGACTGCTGAACGTCACCTGCAATAAAACATCACCTGTGGCATTTAACTTTTTTTTTTTGTCAATAGCAGCATTTTGTGAGGAGGAAATGAGTTGCAGTTAATGCAAATAGAGGTGGCTTTTTTTTTTTTTTTTTTTTTTTTTAAAATGATAAACTTAATTTTAAAAAGAAACCTAAGGTTGTCTTTTTTCCATTGTTTTTCTTGGACTTATCCATAGCAACAATTTATAACAGCCATCAGCCCTGAGGTATGCTTTTTAAATTTGACCATGCATAAGAAAGTCACACACAAAAGAAGACAAGATTTATTCTCATGAGTAGGGAGTCTGTGTCTGTATGACTGTTTAAACAAATCTTGGACCAGTGGTGAAATTTCATTAGTCATCCAGAGAACAACTGAGTAAAATGTATATTTTGTTCAGAGATCAATCTACAATATTAATTGTTGAAATAAACATTATTATTATTATTATTAATAATAATAATAATAATAATATATTTATGCAGTGTTTAACACCTAAAGCTTGCTCTCTACTTTACTTCTACACAATATTTTCAGCTAAATAGAAGATGGATTGAATTTTGCATTGTAAAATAATTTCAAGGTTTGCAAACTAAGAAATCAGGTTGGTTACATAGAAAATACAAAAAGAAAAGATCTGAAACAAATAAACATCTGATTAACATCACAGTATGTGATTACTACTGCGACTCTTATCTAAAATTCACAAGCTTGCTTTGAGAAATGTCTGCATTATTGCAAGTCTATTTTTGACACAAACTGAATTCCAGATCATCTGAATGATCACAGGCTTCCCATTAGATGATCTAACATGAAGAATTAAGCAAAATCACATGAGAGGTAGTGCTGGTGTGCGGTTTATCAACACGGCTGTGATGCTGTCATGGGCACAAGGTCGAAGTCTAAGTGCCAAAGGTCGTTATGTTATTTGTTCATTTATTCAAACTAGTTATTTTGGTCTGACAACATCCATCCTTACCTGGCGGACTGGCGGACCATGACTGGCAGAGCCAACAAATAGCAACTGACATGTAGTGTAATTAACTGGGGTAAAAGAAGTTTTAAATTCTTACCAGTACTATGTAGCCAAATGATAAGAATAAAACATGGAGATGGTGGACAGTCCTGTAAATCTTGTAAATTTCTTTTTATTTATTGATATTTTATTTATTTATTTATTTTTTACAAGGGTGTCTCCCAGACATCGGTGGAGGATGTACAAGACGGTAGCGCTGATGTTCCTTGTGGCCGTGCTGATGATCAGTTTGTTTGAGACTGGAATCATCAGCACTAGAGGGGACTTGCAGATTGAGAGGAATGCACGCATACAGAAAGAAATAGTAAATTATTGGAAAGGTCAAGACAAATCAAAAGAAACTAGAGAACCAATCTATGAACCAGAAGAAACCAGAACTTGGGATATCACAAGCACGAACTGCAGTGCTAACACAAATATTTCTTCTACAGAAGATTTCACTGCTTTGGAGGAGAACTTTAAACAGTTTGTCCTCTACAGGCACTGCAGATATTTTCCTGTGATCATCAACCACCCAGAGAAATGTTCTGGAGAAGTGCATCTCCTCATTGTGATAAAATCCATCGTATCACAACACGACAGACGTGAAGTGATTCGGCAAACTTGGGGTAAGGAACAGGTTATAGATGGCAAGAAGATCAAGCTACTCTTTCTGTTGGGAACTTCTTCTAATGAAGTGGAAAAGGCAAACCACCAGAAGCTTCTAGAATACGAGGATTATATCTACGGTGACATCCTGCAATGGGATTTCATGGATACGTTCTTCAATCTTACCTTAAAGGAGACCCACTTCCTGAAATGGTTCTCCACCTACTGCAGGAACGTGCACTACATCTTCAAAGGGGATGACGATGTCTTTGTTAGTGTGACGAACATTCTGGAGTACCTGGAGAGCAGCAACAACACGAAGGACCTGTTCGCCGGGGACGTCCTCTTCAAAGCAAAACCCATTAGACGAAAACAAAACAAATACTACATCCCTTCTGAGCTGTACAACAAGACGTATTACCCACCCTATGCAGGAGGAGGGGGGTTTTTGATGGACGGCCCCTTGGCTCGGCGACTCCATTTGGCTGCAGAAATGTTGGAACTATTTCCAATTGATGATGTGTTTCTTGGAATGTGCTTAGAGATTCTCCAGGTGACGCCTATAAAACACAACGCATTCAAAACTTTCGGCCTATTGAAGGATAAAAAGAGCAAACTGAACAAAGAGCCATGTTTCTACAAGAGCATGATTGTGGTCCATAAACTCCTCCCTCAGGAACTCCTGGACATGTGGAGGTTGGTCCACACTGACCTTGCGTGTACGCACAACCTTGGGCTGATGTGGGAATCAAACTTGAACGATGAGAAGCCAAAGTTATAGCAACATGTTATGGAAGGTGAACCACATTAGATGTAACCCTGTCCCTTGTGTTAACCTTGTCTTGGTGTCCAGATTAATACAATGAGGAATTTGAAGGATGTTCCCCTCTTAAACACAGACCAACTTTTCTGATTAGAAATGTTATGAAAAATAACATCTCCCCCTGTAGACCGCTATAGTTTGGACTACAGTATGAATCATATCAGTCATGTGCAACTGAATGTGATAAGCCTGACTTGCTGTTAAAGGGAAGGACATTGGTTCTGACATATCCTGCAGTCTCTCTTTTACTTACCTACTAGATAGCAAGTGATTACTTATAGGGCTGCACGATTAATTGAAAGAAAAAAAAAATCACAATCTCGATCCGTCCATGTATGCAGTCTCATTTCTGAATTCCAGCAGTTTACTTGCAGCCATTTTCACCTGCATTGAGATCATGCTGAATTTACTGGATAGCAATCTGGGATTATCAGTCACACTCTTTGGTTACATTCATATGGTGTAAAACAAAACACTGTTAATTTACAGCATTTAGCAGATCCTCTTATCCAGATTGACTTAGATTTTTATATAGCTGAGGGTTGAGAGCCTTGGTCAGGGGGCCAATAGCAGCAACTTGGTGGTAGTGAGGTTTGAACCTGGGACCTTCCAATCAGCAGTCCAACACCGTAACCACTGAGCTAACTCCAACCCTAATCACTTATCAGGAGAGAGATTAGCGAATGATTCATTCACACAACGCTATCACTTCTCTCATCTCACTTCATCATTTATGGCATTCCGCTATCACTCACATGATGTGTAACAAGGAAGCAGACCTACACAGACTAGTCAGTTTTCTTGGTGGAGTTTGAGTAGTATGCCATTTTATTTGTGCCAAAAACCTGAATGTAAAACTCGTTGTGCGCTCAGATTTTATGCTCGCTGGCTCAAGCTCTCACTCACACACACTCAAATTTTATTTCCACTCTCTCTCTCTTGCATGCTGTCAATATCACAATGCTTGCTTGCACAAATCCATCCAATCATAGAAGGCACTTGGAGAAAATCCCCCAGTGTGCTTGGTGAAACTTGCGTTTTCTTCTGTTTTTGTGTGATTTGGGATATACAGCAACTTACTGCAATAGCTAAGTAAACCTGACACGTTGATTCTAGCTGTTACTAAGAGACTCTAAAAACCGATAGAAAGCTACATAGAAGTGTACTAGAAGTATATTAAAATTGACCAAAAACAAAACACTTTGACAGAGGTCATTTCTATACTGTAAACTATTTGTTTAATTTCAAACTCTGACATTTACCTTGTGCTTATGTAATAATATAAACTCACACATGCGGTTGGATGTCCAAAAAGTACAGACAAAAAAGTTTCACAGCTTTTAAGTTATTCACTTTAAGGGTTCTAAAATAAGGAAATCTGACCTTTCATAAACGGCACTTGGAGAAAATCATGATTCACATTTTAGCAAGAATCGTGCAGCCCTAGCTACTAATTATTTTTTGATAACAGTTGCATCGCCACCCCCCGGACAAGAATTTCTTTGTTGTGTTTGGCAAGATTAAAGGTTAGAACACTATCGCAAAGAAATTTTAACATTTTCAAGGCAGCGTTGCATGTCCTTCCTGGTGAAGAATAGTAGTTGAAAAAGGAACAACTAAATATATATTTTTTAAGAGTGTATTTCTTTTTTTTTTTTTTTTTTATTCTTTACCTGTGGTAAGATAGTTTTGAGTGGTTATTGAGATTTCTGTTTGAGGTATTACACCATACTGATTTGTGAATGTATTTAAAATAGCAGTAGATGTTACAGTATGTATGTTAAACAAAAAAATCACTCTACCTCAATCATGGAGTTCTGAAGACTACATTATGTGTCTGTGTTATGTGTGTGTATGTAAACACATACGCACATCAGTATTTCAATTCTGTTTAACATGCCTTCATGCACTTGATCAGCCCACATGTGGTTTATTGATATGAACATTACTGAAATATGAAAGGGCTGAAAATCACTACAAGGTACTGTATAGCAGAGCATTAAAATGGCTTTGTTTATTAGGGTTTATTTGTCCGATTCTGCTCATGACTATGTTGCCTAGTAAACATTTTGGATAGTTCATAAAACTGTAAATTTTTGAGGAAACTCTACGCTTAACACTCTGCTGCAAAGGTACTTTAAAAATAATATGAAATAAACGCTGCCATTTACTATGTAGAAGTTAATCATTTTTTAAACTCTTTGTTCATGTCTGCATTTTGTGGTGTAAATTGTTTGAAAATGTGTGTACATTTTTCTTACATCACACACCTGACACATGAGCATGCCTAATGTGCAGTCCATAACTGTGGAAAAGATTAATTCACCCAACTTGTGTGTAAATGTGCATGCATTTTGTCATTTTGTTTTATTTGTTAAGCAAATGTCATCCAGTGTTTTTTTTTTTTTTTTTCCCTTCCCTTTACTCAATTAATTCACAGTTGTAACGGTAACACTACAGTCAGGGTACACACTCGCACTATAGAAGTGTGTGCTTTGGAGTACAGCAGAAATACACATCCAGCCGCACATGACCCTAAAAACAGAAGAGCCAATATTAGACACTGAACATTGTAAACTGTGAAATTAATAAATACTCTGGTACTTAAATGAAAGATATACTAGTTATACGGTTTAGGGTCTGTTATATTTAATGTTTTTGATTTATGTGGCTTTTTTAATTCTGACTTGAAATTGTTGAAATCAACAACAAATGTGGAGACAATAATTGTAAATAAAGGTTTATGAAGAGGCATGTTTCCCTGTTTATCTTTCTCTCATCACACTTTGGTATAATGTGTATCCCAATTTGAAGTAAACTGAAAAAAAAAAGGCTTGTTAATTGACTAATCCATCCTGAGGATGAAACAGTTTAATTGAAACATAAAGTAGTGCAGCTGTAAGTCACATTACGTTCTAATACATTGACATGAGCAGATCATTCATAATGACTCGTATGGCAGATGCACCACATACAGACACAATGGATCTCAGGTGAGAGAGAAGTCAGTGTCTGTGTTTTCTGACAATCAGAAGTGAAGGACCGACTGTTGCTCGGCATGGACGATTCCAGTGACGCACTCATTTCTGGAGAGGGATGTTCTGCCATTCTTCAGTTGATTTTCAGCCGCTCTTTTCTTTTATAAACCTGAGTGACTACAGTATCACACCGAAATATTTGTCTGAGACTCTGAGACCTCAGAGAGCATTTTGGGATCTTCTGATCTTTGGGAGGCGTTCATGGTGCAGTCTATCAAAGTCTTGTCCTTTAAGCAAAACGAAATATTAAATTTTTGTGACGAAGAACAAACAAGAGTTTTTTATTTATTCATTGCCTTCTTTGGGTGACATCCATAGGTTCATGCAACATACACATCGCCACAGACTAAGCTCCACAGATCACTCCCGTACGATATCCAGAGCATTTGCCCATCTGGTTAAAACCTTTATTCTTTGCATCTTTGTGAAATTATTTTCCAGATAGACACAACCCGTAGGACCAAAATAAACCAAGTTCTCATGTCAGTTTATGATCACGTTCATGCAATGAATCATTCAGTCAACATGCTTTCTGTCAGACTCTCTAACGTGTCAATCAACACACATGTATTCACTTTTGTTCACCTTGTTTACTGTGTTGCATTCTTTGGGACCTGTACTTTTGATCTGATTAGTCTGTAGTATCTAAAGTTTTTGATTTGGGTACAAGAGGAAACGGTACTAGTCAGTTTAGAAGTACTGCAATTATTGGGAGGTGATACAATTTTGAATCATTTGTGATTTTGGTGGTATTTTCCAAGTATTCGCTTACTTATGTTGTGTGAAGCCTGGAAGTTCCAGTACAATACTTCTAATTTGCATTATTTTCAAATTTAATATAATTGTCAGTACACATTACATCACTGACCTGCAGCCGGTAAATGCAGAAAAAAATAGAAACCGTAAAACAATGAATCTTTTAAATTATTTTCATTCTGAAATTGAGTTTCTTTGTGAATTAGTTTTTGTCTGCTGTTTGCTTTAATGCCAATTTGTGTACTCAAACTGGCATGGACCACACAAGTAAGTATAAAATCTTATAATCCATTTTAGATCAAATCCATCATTGTGTCGTATGTAACACATGGTTGAATAGAGTAGTAGAGGAAAAAGCTGACCTTTCAAAGCAATTGTACAAATGGTCAGTATTACAGTTTTGCTTCCATTTAAATAGGGACCTAGAAATTGTGCAGAATCTTGAATACTAAATGATCAAAAACACACACATACAGTACAATATGGCAAATAAAACAATGAAGTAATGGCCAAGGTTGTAGCTTTGCTTTTGCAAAAGTTAAACTTTTTGTCCTCAATGGAATTTGCTTCAAGTCTGACTTCAAATGCATTCACAGTGGAGTGTGAACACACAAGAGCTGGTTACTGATAGCTTTCACTCACTGTCTGTGTTTTAGTTAAATTACTACAAGCTTCCTGCTGTTTAACATACAGAGAACAGATCAGAGAGAGTGAGAGCTGCTAATTTAAGAGTATCTCTGTTGGAGGTTCCTCTGCTGCTGAATTATCTGTAATTTCAATCACGAAGTTTAAAAAGAAAGTGTATTTATTAAATTTAATTTCACACTCAAACCCACTCTCCTCTATAATGTTTGGGTCAATATTTTTATAAAGTGACTAAGATGTCAAAAAAAAAAAAGCGTCACTGGTATAGTCAGCATCCACTCACTCGTGTACTGTTTATTGTAACATTGTGACCACGTGTGTGTGCATAAATCAATTTTCAATTTAATTTCTAAGTGTAGTGACTGTACTTTAGTAACTTTAGTAAGAAAAAGGTTAAAAATGCTGCAGCAGTGCGGGAGATCAATCTGCAATGTCACATTTCTGCGAAATCCTCAAAAGAAGGCTAAAGCAAGTGTGTCATTAGAGAGGCTCCTCGTTGAAGTCACACAAAAATATAAAAAATCCAGTTTAGCCAACAGAAAAGCAGCGATTCTGTTAGTGTGTGAGAAAGTTGTCCTAGAAAATATCCCCCTCCCTCGTCTCAATCACACCGTCATGATTCTTTTCAAAGGTAAAGTGCAGGTTAATTTGTTTTATTTTTACTTTATATTTTGTATTAATCATTTTTATGATCACATTTTTTGTTCCTTAAACTTATGGCACTTAAATTTGAAAATTTCTGGTTTCAGGACGCAGTATTTCTGTCGAAAATGGATTTATGTACCAAAGTCGTTGGTTCTTTTTTCTCTTTTTGAGGACATTCTGCCATGTATAGCAATTTCAGCAAGTTCATCTCCAAACCCATGGCCTCTCACAAGCAAAACAGGCTTTTGGAAACAAAAACAAACAAACAAACAAACAAAAAAATAAATATATATATATATATATATATATACACTGTATATAGTATACATACACACAGACGCATCTCAATAAATTAATAAATTAGAATATCAACAAAAAGTTGATTTATTTCAGTAATTCAATTAAAAAAGTGAAACTCATTATATAGATTCATTTACACATAGACTGATATATTTGAAGTGTTTATTTATTTACAGCTAATTTACTCTTACAGCTAATGTAAACACAGAATTCAGTATCTCAAAAAATTTGAATATTGTGAAAAAGTTAAATATTGGAGACGCACGGTGTCTCACGTTAATCAACTAATTAACTCAAAACACCTGCAAAGGTTTCCTGAGCCTTTAAATGGTCTCAGTCTGGATCAGTAGACTGCTGAATTGACAGTTGTCCAGAAGAAGATCATTGTCACCCTGAACATTGAGGGTAAAACACGACAGGTCATTGCTAAAGAAGCTGGTTGTTCACAGAGTACTCTGTCCAAACACATTAATGAAAGTTACATGGAATGAAAAAGGGTGAACACGCAACAGGAATAACCACACTCTTGAGAGGATTGTGTAACAAAGCCCATTCAAGAATTTGGGGAAGATTCACAAGGAGTGGGCTGCAGCTGGATTCGGTGCTTTAAGATCCACCACATACTGTACATGATCACGTACATGGGCTGTATCCAGGATCCATGGGCTACGACTGTCGCATTTCTTGTGTCAAGCCACTCTTGAACCAGAGACGTCAGAGGGGTCTTACCTGGGCTAAGGACAAAAAGGACTGGACTATGGCTCAGTGAATCCAACTTGCTTGCGGTCCAGTGTACAGTTTGTAGTCAGTGGTGGTTTGGAGACCCAGGTTATCTGTTGCTGTTGGTCCATTGTGTTTTATCAGGTCCAAGGTCAGCATAGCCATCTACCAAGTTTTAGAGCACTCCATGCTTCCCTCTGCTGACCAGCTTTATGGAGATGCTGATTTCATTTTCCAGCAGGACTTGGCACCTGCTCACACTGCCAAAAGTATTAATATCTGGTTTAAGGACCATGGTATCCCTGTGCTTGATGGACCAGCAAACTCGCCCGACCTAAACACCATAGAGAATCTGGGCTTCCATAACACTTCAGCAGTGCCACAAACGGATCGCCCCCATGCCACATTGCTGCAGTTACTCATGCAGAGGAAGCCCCGACCAAGTAGAGTACTGTACATGTTCATGCCATAATCATCAAAATTAAATGAAATAAATACTTGAAATGCATCAGTGTACTGTACGTCTAAAGAATCTATATAACAAGTCTATGCCTACCTATGGCTATTGCCCTTGGATGAGTGCAGTGAAACCTGAGGTGATGATCTGCTGTTGTAGGCCATCCTCCTCAAGCTTCAATGAGATGTTTTTCTGTTTATGTTGTTTGTATAGAGTGACTGAGTTACAGTAGCTTTCCTTTCAGCTTGAATCAGTTTGGCTATTCTCCTCTGATCTTTCAACAAGGCTTCTCCAGCAACAGATTTGCAGCTCAGCAGAGGGTGGCTGCACAAGCCTGTGTAAACTCTGGACCTCAAAAATCCCTTGAAATATTTAAATCAACAGATTTGCCTTAGTCAAAGTAGACCGACGATATTTCCTCCATTCTGATGTTTGCTGTGAAGATTAACTAAAGATAAAGATATTTAAACATGTCTTTTTAAAACATCATCTAAACTGCTCTCATTGGGCACGCTAAATAAACATTTGTGCAGATAGGAACAGCATCCTGATATTGTCTTGTTTGTTTGTGTATCATTTCTCCACACAACATGAACATTTGTGCTCATTCAGCTTTTGAGACATTAAACATAAAAACAGCTCCCACTCAGCTCTACCCCAATAAGACTTGCATTTTTTAAAAATCTCAGTTGTTGGGACCTTGCCAGTCACTCAAATACTTTTAATAATAAAGCAATGCATTATTATGGACAGGAGAATAAAATGCTTTATATAAAAATCTAACAGAAATCGTACAGCTTCCTCCATAATTGAACCCCAGCATCTGCAGATTTCTAATCATTGCAATAATAAAAACCACAGAGCAGTTCATTTAAAGTACCACCATTTCATTCTCAAACACAAAAAGCCCATGTATGTACAGAATTTACATGAGAGAAAAGCATGATGCATGTTTAAAACGTTACAATTCACTTTAATTCTAAAGTTGACCTAATCCACATAAAAATAAGAAATAAGAGGGAGAGAGAAAGAAACAAAAGAACAAAGAAAGCAAGAAGAAAAAAAAACTAAAATGAAGCACAGCAAAAAAAAAATGAAAACAAAAAATAAATGAGAAAGCAATACATTTAAAAAAAAATAAATAGGGAGTTATTGAGCCACAATACTACACACTTCACGTGGTTGTGACCTTGATCCTATCAGTTCACCTGCTGGTTACAGACATAACTGTACCATTTATATGCAAACACTCAGCATCTCAGTCTGTAGGTCTCGATAAGAAGAGAATCTCAGCTGACGCATATTTAATCAAAAATATAATGCTTCTACCTCTTAATAATAAAGAATAATAAATTATATAAATCAGATGGTACAAAGAAAGAAAAATATTAAGGGGGAAAAAAGACTTGGGTAAAATGTTAGGGGAAAATAAAAAAAAAATCATATAAAAGTGCAATGACAAAAAAAAACCCAGCAAGAGATGCATCTCATCATTTAGATGTATCCCATTTGCATTAAATTTATCTAATTACATTTAGAACACTGCTGATAAATTCCTTTAGCATAAATGTAAAATATTCAGACTCCTGAGCCTAAAATATCATTTACATTAAAAATTAAATTTGCCTCATGTTTAACTATGCAGAAAGCAACAATTTCCAAGCTTAAAAATTCATGGAAGAAATGTTTTTTATACAAATTATATATTTTTATATATATATATATATAAAGTGCTAAAAGAGCTCCATGCTGATTATTTAAATGTATAATAACTAAAAAGAATGTAACCAAACAAACAAAAAACTCTTTAGAACCTGTTGGTATGGTGACAAATGACCAATAAATCATTTAAAGTAAAAACAGGCCATGATGTTCAACTGGACTGAAACTGAACACTGTGATATGATTAAAAGGGGGGTAGATGGAGGGGTAGAGGAAGACGTACAACACCACACAAAACAATGTTGATAAAAAAAAATAATAGAAAAATATAATCCAATATATGGCTTTAACATTAATATGAACATTATATAACCCATACAGAATGAACTGAAGCCCATACATGCTGAGTGATTCTCCCAAAAATGACACCAAACTTTGAACGTGACGAGAAAAAAAAAAAAGACAACAGGACATATGAGGAAGTTGAGATATAGAGTAAAATAAAGCAGAGCTCATGCAGTAATAATGTAAAAGACATAAAAATGTAACTTGTATAACTCGCATCTGACCATTACATCATTCGTTATACCACCTACTTTCCTCTAACAATTTCTCGTGTGTTGCTGTAAAGTATTTCTGTATTTTGAGAAATGTAAAATACTTCAAACTGTTTCAAATGTTTTAAAAACCAAAATAAAATAAAATCAAATTCAATAATTACCAACATTTTGCCGTATAATAAACACATGAGCAAAGAACTCTCAATATCAGAAGCGATGGAGTTTATCTGGATCATCCGATGCCATCTGAGAAAAATCCTGGAAAATGTCCTGGTACGTTTCATCACCTGAGGAACAGAAAGCAATAAACATATTAATGAACAAATAAATGCAGAATGGCATTGAAAAATGGAGAACAAGAAGTCATACCTGTGTTCTTAGAACTCATCAGGAGAGAGCGATAAAAAGAACAAGAAAGGAAACAGGAAATAGAGGAAGTGTGTAGAAAAACAGAAAAGTTTATTGCATTTTATCTTAATATTAAAAGATTTGTTTGCGTCTCTACTTTACAAAATAAGTGCAAGAGGAAATACTAGTAAAGAAATATCACAGAAAGTATGGGGTTAGCATCAATTTCACAGAATAAATGTGGATTTAAACAAATGCATACGTAATTCTACCAGTAGAATTTATATGAATACAAATATCACAGGGATGTAACGGTATGCGTATTTGTACTGTTTGGAATTTTATTTTAGTGGATGCTATGATCTGAATAAACAGATTTAGCTTTAAATAAGTACAAGATGATTTTCTACACTAATTTTATTCTTTCAAATTAATGGAACAGGCAGCACACAACTGAGGACTGCTATACCAATATTCAAATATAAAATATGAAATATATACAGATTTTAAGAGTTTATTTAGTCATGATTCATAGAATTGCTTCATTTTGGAATCCGGTGCATTTGACAAAGTTGAAAATAGGAAGCCTTCAAGATTTCTTAGCAACATGCTGGGGCGCTAACTAGAGTGAGTGATGTTTAGTTTTCTTTCTCAAACAGGATTTTTTTTTATTTTTAGATTTAACAAGAAAATATGTCTATGTTAATTAATTTTAAGCTAATATTTGCCTATACAGTAAAACTCATTTAAAAAGTAGGTTTTCCTTTAGTTATTTTCGGTGCTGTGTGCAGCCATGTTGATTTTAATGTCACTCTATAAAGAGAAAAACCCCAGGTTTGGAAATAAAACCTCAAGATAACGTATAAATCTAGGGATTACAGAGCTGTGCAAAATGTAATCTTCAAATAAATAGTTTATACCATCTGCTATAGATACAGTAGCCCTCGCACCTAGTTATCTAAATTAAGTTATGTTTTCATTCATCTATACGCAAGTGCTTTTTTTGTGCGTTCCATAACGTAAGAAAATTATGGGCAGTTCACCATTTTTTCACTTGACTAATACCAAACCGTGACTTTTGCATACTGTTACACCCCTAAGACACACCCACAGGCGCGTGCTCTCTCTCTCTCACACACACACGCACACAATCCTGTACTGTGTTTAATCTGCACTATTATGATTAATTTGGCATCTAAAACTAACAGTTTGTGTTTATAATACATAAAGATCTATGTACTGAATATATTACATAAAGGTCTACATAATATGTAGACATTCAACTGTCTTAAATATTTTTATAAATAAACTAAATAATTTAGATTTATATATACAGTAATATTTCACAACAAAGTTTGCAAAGCTCACTTGCCATAAAAAATAAATTATTATATAAAATAATTAGGATTCACAATCATCTCAGATATAATTAAACACTGTGTGTGGTTTGTCTTTTGTAATGATCAAGATAAACTGGAAAAGTAACAAAATAATAAAAATGCAGATTTACAGCTAAAGTTCTACACACTAAATTTCAACGTATATAAAATACATATAAATTGAGATCTATAAATAGTTGCAGCTCTAAGTAAAATAACTTAGGAATGTTTTGACCAACATTACTGACTGTATTCATCAACTCGGTTTCCGATGTGTTTTTTCTTTACAGCAACATGACAGTCAAACTTTTTAACTAAATAAAGACAAGGTATTTTGTCGGTTTATAATTAATTAAGGGCTATATAGCGCCATGTGAAAGGAGCTGAAAAACAAACTAGCATTGCATCACATACTTATGTGCTGTTCTAGAAACTGAGGACTAAGTAGGAGTGGGTGATTAGACAAAAATACAATATTACAATAACTTTTTACAATATATGATGTGCCTGCAAACTGCCAGCAATAAATCAGTGTTGCATTTACACAAACACTACAGTGGAGTTCATAAGTCTCAGAGCACTAGTGGAACCACATCTGTTTTACATTCTTTTCTAATTTAATACTCAATTTTAATTACAAATTATAATTTGCAATTACAAGCGTTATTTGTAATTGTCTCCTTTTGTAATGCCAGTGTGCGCTTGAGCTGAGACAGACTCCATTTTAGATCAAATTCATTCAACTTGTCTGAACACATGCTTCAATGGAGGAGATGAGTATTAGTTAAACTGAACAATTATTTTAATTATTAGAATTTATTTTAATTTAAAGTGTGTTAGTAAAAGATTACATTTTAAAATGGGAACTAGTGTGTGTGTATACAAAACACTAAAACATGAGAAAATACATTTCTTTTTGTTCTTTTTCCATTTTCTGTATTGGACAAGCTAATTAGATTTTCTCATTTTCCCAGACTCATCTCCTTATTATAATTTTGGAAAATCAGTATAAACATCTAACAGTGTTCATGCCTATTATGATGACTGCTGAAGGAACCAGCCCTCAGTGTTACCAGATGCCAGTGTCTGGAGTAGTCGGAAGCGCAGCAAGCAGGTGTGCGTCTGTGCTAGGCTAAAGCAGACCAGCTTTCCCATCCATCCTGCTCTCTATAAAACAAACTGAACTATATCCAACAGCAGCGAACTATTCAGTGCGAGTCTAGGGACTGCTCAGTGCAAGTCTAGGGACTGCTCTGTCTTTGTTTTTACCAGGATGTGACAAATTTATGAAAGCAGACAGTTTTGCACCTATAGAAACACAGGTCTGTTTGGTAAGGCTTGCGGTGGTGACTTGTGTTTTTATATTTACTCAGAACGGTGCAAGTACTTCTAGTTACTGATCATCACTGATAGCGTTTGTGAATGCAATAAATACAATGGATTTATCCGTGTCTCCAAGTATAACTGGTGTCTTTGGCAATGAGCGTCTGTGAGTTTGGGAGTGGGGGGCGGGTGCATTTGTTTGGCTGTTGAGTTCAAATATTAACGTTTTTCCAGAAAGGATTACAGCATTTGTAATATAAACCTGTGATTTGAAGCTGCGCTACTATGACGACTGCTGAAAATTAATTACGAACTCAGAATGTCACTTGGGTGAAATGGATTTTAAGACTGTTAAGAGTCTCCAAGCTGTAAGAAAATAAATTCTTCAATACACTTCCTGTATTGAATCTCAGTGGGACTGTTAGAGGAATATTGACCTGTGAGCCCCGTGTACGGCCCCTCTGACTCTCGCATCTCTTCATTCATCTTGGCCAGTCTCAGCCTGAGGAGAAAAGTCAACACAGAGTCAGTAATCTATAATAATCCAAAAACCTAGTAATACAAAAATATAAATATTAAATCAGAAATTAAGTAAGAATAAACGATTTAAAGGAAATTGAAGCCTAAACAAACAAACAAAAAATATTATGCAAGCGTCTCACAGCGTTACAATGTCCGCATTAGCTGCCTCCACGGCAATGGAGAGTGGTGTTTTGTCTTCAATATCGGTTGCATTCTGATTGGCTCCACGCTTCAGGAATAAACATACTTGGCTGAGGCAGAAGAGAAAAAAAAGCTTTAAAATCACATTCAACCATACATTATATTTACTACTGGACTGGACTTCTATGAATAAAGTCTGTGAATGAGTATCTAAGTACTGTACGTGTTTGTAAACTGACCCAGTGTGTCCAAGTATGGTGGCATGGTGTAGTGGTCCTCTGCCCTGACTGTCGCACTGATTCACACTGGCTGAATTCTGGAGCAGAAACTCGCACGTGACCAGAGAGCCCTGAAAAATTATTAGAAGAACACACACTCAACATTAACATTAAACATTCCATGATCCTGTATTTCATCTCTATTTCCACTGCCATGTGAGCTGAGCCATACCAGAGTTTTCCTGCTTCCTGTTCTGGTACCTCATGCTTCTCAGTCATTGGTCTTACTCTGATCATAGACTGCTCTTTCATGTGTTTCTATTTTATTTAACAATTTAATTTTTAGTTCTTTTAATAACCTAAAAGAACATCATTATTGCTAATTACCAAATGAATGTTGCATTTCTGATCTGTAAATCAACTAAACATCTGTGAGTTATTTGCATAATCATGGTTCTCTGAGTAGCATGAGGGAGTGGCTCACGCTGGGAATGCTATCGGTGTGTCCAGTGCATATGCAAAAATTACACATTTATTCCTGACTACATATGAGCAAAGCAAGTTGTCACACTCAGTCATGCTACTCAAAAAAATGTAGTTATGCAAATATCCCAAAGTTATCTTCCATATCATTAGTGTCATGACTCACAATAGGAAATGCTGACTTCCAGATTGTTAGAGGACACCCGAGGGCCAGAGCTTTAATGAACACTACCGAGGTGTAACCACAAGAAAGCACCATATGAGCTAGGGGATGAGCTGTAACATCAAGCTTGTAAAAATCTGGTAAGGTAAGGGGTGAGGCCAACACACAACAACACAAATCTAGTAGTGTGTGCAGACAATCTCGCTGGTGTCTGCTAGGATTTAGAGCTATAGGCCAAAGCTGTCACAATCTAACAAGAGAGCTGCTGTTTAAAAACAGGCCTCCGCAGGTGGTTCTTTGCCAAGGACACAAACGCTGGTAGTTTAGGTTGTAATTTTTTTTATCTATTCAGATGTCCGAACCCTGGATTAGACACAGCGAATGTAACCACTGATGCTTATTTGATGAGAATGCAAGGTTATTCAGAGTACATAAACCTTAGATATAAAGGCCAGGTTAGGTTACAAAAGTAATACTATAATAATAATAATAATAATAATAATAAAATTAATAGCAGTCCAACATCAGTAACCAGGTCAATAATTGTTTTTGGGCGAAATTATGTTTCTTCATGGTAAATATTTTACTTGTAGGTATAGTGGAGTAATAGAAAACCAACAGACCCAACAGTCATGACTTGCATGCACCTGATTCTGTGTAATTGAATCATTACTTGAAAAGGGGCGTGTGGAGTTCAATGATAGAGGTAAATTATTCTGTGAAAAACAAGTGTCAAACAAGTTCCCTTTATTTAAGGATAAATGCAGAAAAGGTTGTCCTGTGCATTTCTCTCTGAAAATCAGAGTAAAATGGGTAGTTCCAGTCATTGTTCAGAAGAACAGCGTACTTTGATTCAAAAGTTGATTAGAGATGGCAAAACACACAAAGAAGTGCAGAAAATGATAGGCTGCTCTGCTAAAATGATATTAAATGCTCTAAAATGGAGACCAAAACCAGAAAGAGATGAAAGAAAACTACCATTCTAATGGATCAAAGAATAACAACATTTACAAAGACTCCTCCAATGATCAGTTCCAATGACTGAAGAACATCTAAAGTTACCTGTTAGTACTGTTACTATTAGCACACGGTTATGTGAAGCCAAGCTATCAGCAAGAAGCCCCGGAAAAGTTCCATTGTTGGGGGGAAGAAAAAAAAAAAAAAAAAAAAAAAAGACACGTGCTGAAGAGGTTATAGTTCGCTAAAGAACACATTGACTGGCCTAAAGAGAATTGGTGCAATATTTTGTGGACTGATGAAAGCAAGATTGTTCTTTTTGGGTCTAGAGGCCCCAGACAGTTTGTCGGGCGACTCCCAAACATTGAATTCAAGCCACAGTACACTGTGAAGACAGTGAAGCATGGAGGCTTCATGATATGGGGATGCTTCTCATACTATGGTGTTGGGCCTATTTATCACATTTCAGGGATCATGGATAAATTTGAGTACATCAGAATACTTAAAGAGGTCATGTTGCCTTATGCCAAAGAGGAAATGCCCTTGAAATGTGTGTTTTAATAAGACAACGACCCAAACACACCAGTAAGCGAGCAACATCTTGGTTCCAGACCAAAAAGATTAACGTTATGGAGTGGCCAGCCCAATCCCCAGACCTTAATCCAATAGAAAACCTGTGGGCTGACATTAAAAATGCTGTTTCTGTGGCAAAACCAAGAAATCCAGAGAAATTGTGGAATGTACAGTAGTACAATTGTCTTGGGCTGGAATACCTGTTCAAAGGTGCCAGAAGGTGGTCAAGCAGCACAGATGTGAAGCAGTTCTCAGAAACCAAGGTTATACAACTAAATATTAGTTCAGAGACGCACAAGATTAAACTTCATCACTTTGTAAAGATGAATGATGACATTGTTATTTTTTTAATAGACTAATATTTGTTTTTCTTCACTTTCTGTAAACTAATGATACATTTAGCACATTTTTCTTCATGTTGTGATTCAGAATAGAACGTGCAGGGTGTCCAATGCATTTGTGTGATTTAAATTAATCATTCAATTAAGTTATTATATGGATATGGAGCTTTACTCACTTTTTTTCAACACTGCTATTATTTATTTGAACACAACTCTACATACAAAATGTAGTGAAAGGGCAAGGTTATTTTATCATCTCTCTTCTAAGCTGATGAGGGGGAAGGCAGTAAAGCCGTCTTTAATGTCACCAGTTTCAAATCCACCTTTTCAATTGATTCAAAGGAGGGGGAGGGGTGAATAGAAACACATGGAGTAGCACCGCCCTCTTGTGGTATGAACACACAGCACATCGGGTGCCTTTTGTTATACGTACACTGTGCATTAAAAGTGTCATCTATGCCAGAAAGAGAGGCCAAACCCCTCTGGAGAATAAGCAACTGAATTGTTTTGCAACAGTAAATTTGTTTTGTATATTATTATTAACTGGATGTGACGAGATGCTTCTGAGAAATATTTGGGGAACTGCCTACTGAAGCTTCATTCCTTCTACTTTTACAGGTGGCCTTTTGTGGGAGGAAAAAATGCTATTAAAAAGCTTAGCATTCAGAGACTTGAACTCATGGTGCATATATGTGCAGTAAACTAGAGAGTGTTTATTTGATTGTTGATGAAGACTCACTCCGTGTACTGCCATTATTAGTGGCGATCTCTTCTCTTCTTCGGTGTTGATAAAGTTGACCTTTGCCCCGTGTGCCAGAGCTTCAGCCATGTCAGGAAGACTGCGTGTAAATGAGGCCCAATACAGCTGTAAACTGGGACAGAACTGCTTTGGTTCGGAGAAAACCAGCTTCTCCTTACTGCTACATGTGGAGGCCTGAGACTCATCTACTTCTGCTGAACACACAAGAAAGAAATGTCACACGAAAATAAACCTTCAACACCAACCCCTAAAAAACAGATATTAAGTACTATTAAGTATTTTATTTAATGATACAGTGAGCTGTTATAATTTTGCACTGACATAAACCTGTCAGTTGCATATGCTCTATTGTTAGGGAAACTTAACAATTTGACTAATCAGAATCCAGAATCCATCATAAATAAAATATATGCATCAAACCTGCATGATTCTGGCTGGTATTTAAGACCGAGGGGCTTCCTTCAGCTTTGGTAGTGCTGCCAGTGTCTGCACTTTTCACTAATGAACACAAACACACACAGACACACACACTTTATTTACACATAATCCAAACCTCTGGCTTCATCACCAGGTCTATGAGCAATGAACCCCAAGGAACACCACCACAACAGAATGGTTTTAAAGAAGCAAATGAAGAATCAGGATGTAAGAAAGCAGACAGAGAGGTGCTAGATGATGAAGCTCAGCTCATAGTAGTTGTTGTTCTGTACTTACTACTGCGCTTGCCAGATGCATCAAAGTAGGAGAAGAGAGAATCTAATTCAGCAGGACAGAAGAGAGATTCACTGGAACCTTCAAGGCCACTCACAGCTACGCAAAGAGTCGAGTCACAGGGCAAAGGTCAGGAGATGGGGAAGTTAGTCAAGAAGCAGAAAAGAATGTGTCAAATAGGCGCGGTTAAACAAAAGCTGCAGAAAGGGAAAGCAAAAAGGGATGTGGGGTCATGGCGAATAGCATCACAATGGCTACGATCACATTACAAGCCACTCATTCCGATTTTTTTGGTCAGATCATGTCGTTATGGTTCACATTCATAATTCAGACTTTCATCTGATTCTAAGATGGATGTGTCTATTCTTTGAAATGGCACATTTGCGCACACAACAATGTCTTTGCTTATACCATATAGGTTAAAACGTCATAAATTTGGGCAAACACTTATTCATTGAAACAATGGAGGTGATTTTAAGAAAAATATGCTTGGGGTTTTGCTCTGGACGATGGCAAGCAGTAAGTTGGTTGAATACCTTGACATCCTTATGATGAAAGAAAGCCAGACATCTCACTGCTTTACCAGCTATTGCTAGTGTTGCTATTAAATCCCCATGCTGCCAGTGCTGACTGAGGTTAGCGAGTGTCCCCCACATAAGAAGAGGCAAAAAAGTTATGAATTCTGATCTGCCTGTTCTCGTCCAAGTTGCATGACCGTGGATCAGATTACGGTAAAAAATAAAATAAAATAAATAAATAAATAATAATAATCATTAAAAAATGAGTTAGTGTTTCACAGGAATAAAGTACTGGCCTACATTAAGCATAAGATAAGCAAGATAACAGATAAAGAGATTGCTCAAATGACTGGAACTAACTTAAGAACAATGCATTTTTTTTTTTTAACCTATAAGGATAGTGGTGAACCATCAACTTTATGGATGAAATGTGGTCAGAAGAACTGATCGAAGATCACTTAAAACACAAGTCGTAATGTTAAAAAAAATATATATATAAAAATAAATAAATAAAAAAAGACAGCAGTAGGAGAAAAAAAGAAAAAAGAAAAAAAAAAGGAGCTATATTTTCTAGTGAAAATAAGAACATTTCCACACAATGTGATGAGAGCTCACTGAGACAGCAATCTTTAAACCCAAAAAAACTTTGGAGTCAAAAGGAAACATTTAGGAAACATAAGTTTAACCCGTTAAATAATCGTATAATCTAACCAAATGAAATCATGTACTGTAGTCATGCTGATTGAAACTAGAGCCGTTGGGGACAAGAAACTTTGGAAGCTGTACATTGTTAGTATTATCTGATAATGATGACTGAATACTGACCAAGTCTGTCCACACAGAGTATTCAGAGGAAAGGGAGGATTCATCAGGCTCAAATTGTGAAACAGCGTTTCTGAGAACATGAGGAATCATTTTCACATATAAACTGTCCTGTCCTTAACACTACTAAAAATCTTTGGGATGTGCTGGAGAAGACATTTGACTCTCCTAGCATCAATTCAAGATCTCAGCCAAAAAAGTTTAACCCTAGATGGAAATACACATTGCGATGCTCCACATGTTTGTCGAAATAGTAAAACCGCAGATTTGCAACACCCCAGATTAGACCCCACCTTCTCAGAGTTAAAGTGGCAGACACATTTCAACATCCACTGTTCAGAGAAAAGTCAGGCCTTCATGGTCGAACTGCAGCAAAGAAATCATAAGTTTGGACAACAACAAGCAAAAGAGACTTGCTTGGGGCAAGGAATGGACATTAGATCAGTAGAAAACTGTCCTTTGGTATGATGAGACCAATTTTTTTTTATTTCTGGTTCTAACAGCCATGTCTTTGATAGATGTTGCGAGAAGGTGGTTCCTGAATGTGTGGTTTCCACTTTGTAGCATGGAGAAGGAGGTGTAATGGTGTGGGGTTGTTGTTTTTTTTTGTTAGTTTTTTTTTTTTTTGCATTTTGCAGGACTTTTACAATTGTATGTTAAATTAGAAAGTTAAATGTTAAACTACTGTATTTGACATAATACCATACATTGCATAGCAAACTAATAAAAAATAATATTTCTTGGCAATGTCCAATATAGTGTCCCACTGACCTAGAGCTCTGGAAGCTGGTTGCGTTTTCTGTAATTGTGTATGTTGTGTTTCTTGTGTTTGTGGTTCACAGGGGTCACTGAGTCGTTTCTGCTCTACACTTAAAGCCATGATCTTCAACTTTAACTCCTCATCTGACGGCATTCTGATGAATCGCCGATCAACGTACTTGGCTCGGATGTACGATTCCACATCTTGTCTAAGAGACAGACAGAGAGATTAGAGAAACATGACTCAGACTAAAGACAAGAATTCTAGATGTACTACCAGTATAGAAGTGTCTAAACCATCTTTAACAGTAACAATACCATCATTAGATGGTTGGACTTCATGTACAAATCACAACATGTACCTGGAGTCTCCTGGTTGTGGTTTCCGTGCTCCAAGCTCCTCACGGCGAGCTTCATAAATCTGATTTATGACATGGTTTCCAAGCTCACACATTAACTGGAAAAAGTTTACATACAGGTTAGACATCAATTTACAGAACACATATTGTACTTCGTAGGTTTTGTAGTTAAAAGTCACTGCATCAAATTACAGTTTGCAGTGGGTGTTTTTTCTGCAGCAGTGAACGAAGGAACTAAATGAAAGATAATGAAAGTTTATTTTTAATAAGTGTTTAATTATTATTATTAAATATGATGTCCACCAGTTCATTGTAACGACTGGCAGGTAAAACCTTTTTACAATCTAATCCATATCTCAGACAACCCAGTAAACCCAGGGATCGTCACTGTAATCGCCACGGTTACTAAAACATGTTTCTGCAAAAAAAAAAAAAAGGAAAAAAAAAAGTTTTTACGCTGTAATTTCGCTTTACTATAAATATTTGTTTTCCCCAGTGACTGAGTGTGTATGTAGGAAAGAGTGACATGGACAAAGTGTGAGTTTGAGTGATACTGGAAAATACCAGTCAAAAGTCTGGACACACATTCTTATTCAATCATCTTTATTTTTATTATTGTATGGTATACTTATACGGTTAACATTATACGGTATATTGATACTGAAGACACTGAAATAATTACAGAACAAATCAAGAAATATGCAGTCAATAAAAATGTGTTAAATAACCGAGATAGTGTTTATTTCGATTCTTCATGGCCACCTTTTGCTTTGATGACAGTTTTTCACACTCTTGGCATTCTCTTAGTCAGCCCCATAAGGTACAGTAGTCACCAGGAATGTTTTTACAACAATATTGATAAAGTTCCCAGAGGTGTTGAGTACTTGGCTGTTGTTCCTTCACTCTATGGTACAACTCATCTCAATTTGATCTAGATCGGGCGATCATGGAGACCAGGTCATCTGATGCAGCACGCCATCACTCATTCTTGGACAAATAGCTCTTACATGACCTAGAGATGTCTTTGCGATCCTGGTCCTTTTAGAAAACAAATGATGGTCCCACTAAGTACAAACCACAAGTGTGGCTTTTGACTAAGTTATCAACAGCGTCACCTGAAAATCAGCCTCACACCATCACCTCCATGCTTCATGGTGGGAACCACGCATTCAGGAACCACCTGTTCATCCTCTCTACGTCTTACAAAAAGACATGGCTGTTAGGACCAAACATCTGGTCTCATCATACCAAAGAAAAGTTTTCCACTGATCTAATGTCCATTCCAAGTGTTTCTTGGCCCAAACATGTCTTTTCTGCTTGTTGTCTGAAGTAATGATTTCTTTGTCGTAATTTGACCAGGAGGGCCTAACTCACGCCGTCTCCTCTGAACAGTAGATGTTAAAATAAGTTTGCTGATTAAACTCCAAGAAGCATTTATGTGGGCTCTTATATGAGGTGCAGTAAATCAGTGGTTTATGAGGCTGATCATTCTAACGAACTTACTATAAACTAAAAAAAATGAACACTTTTCTGTTGACTGCATAATTCCATACAAGCCCTTTCATTGTTTGGATGTTTTTAGTATTAAAGTGTACAATGTTGAAAATAATAAAAATAAAGAAAAAAAGAATAAGAAGGTGTGTAGAAACTTTTAACTGGTAGTACTGTATGTCAGCACTGCCTGTATAACGTCTGTTAAACCATGTTGCTCTCTCTTCTTACCTTCAGCAGTTCTGGCTCCCAGGTGTCCAGAGTCAGCGATCTCACCTTGGAGAAATGAACTCCTAAACTCCTAATGAGAGAGAGAAAAAAAAACTGTTCAACATCGGAAAGCAGTTTAAATGTTCCTAAAGTACAGGGTTCATTTGTTCTTAATGATTTAAAACTGCTGATATAGATTCCAAATTCCTGTTTGCTGTGTACCACAGGCTTATATTTATGCACTTGTTCTAAATACTAGTATCATCTCATTCACAGGAAATTCATGGTGCCAGGAAACCATATGGAATCAGTGATACTGCAAAGTTTTCTGTAGGGATGTGCTTCATTTACATTTTGTGGAAGAAGTCTCCAGGTGTCAGTATAGTATTAGTATTCACATACCACCGTCATCCAGCACCATACTATAATGGCATACTATACTTGACAATTACTGTTTTTACATTTAATTTTTAAAACTCAAGAGAATGTCGGATTGTGTGGTTATGGTGTTTTGTGGGGTTAAAAAAATGAGAAGATGAATGTCAAGACAGAGGGGCGGATCACATTAAAAATATGGAAAATATTAGACTGTGTGTGTGTGTGTGTGTGTGTGTGAGAGCGTGTGCGTGCGCGTGTGAGAGAGAGCGTGTGGTTCTGTACCTGTGGATGCCAGAACACTGGATGCACAATGTGATCCCCAGGTTAATGCTGGCCCATTTGGGGTCAGGCTGGCCACAATCGCAGCATGTGTTGTTTCCTGCAATGGCCATGACCTTCTGTAAGGCACCTTCTCCTTTTAGACTCTTCTCTCTGGGATCCGACTCCAAACTTCCTGTGGACGGCGATGACTTCCTTTCCAACTTCTGTCAAACACATTGTATTATGACCGCACAAATCCTGTATGGCAGCATGATTTTCATTAGGTCATAGGAATTTTAATTATTTATTTATTTTCGGATTCCCTGACATATATGTAGGAAATTTCTTCATTGTCCATTATAAAACTTTTCCTAGCTTTCCTAACTTTTCCATGTTCTTTAAAAATTATAATAAACAGGTTCAATCAAACGAATATTTGGCTCTGAGGGACATGTAGTGCCTGCCTGATGGAAGTAGGGGGAATAGTCCATGAGTATGTTAATCTTTGATAATGCCTCACGCACGTTGCAGACAATGTTTCTATAAAATGTCCTTCATGATGGGTTGCTGAATACTAGAGACTCTTCGGATGGTTTTCACCAAATGGTACAGTGATAAAAGATCACTATTATCCTGGAGCATGGATGGGACTTAAGTCTCCGCAGACAATACAGGTGCTTGTATTATGCCTTTCTAATCACGAAGAGTTCAGAGGCCAGGTGAGGTCCTCTGAGATGTTGACTCCAATGTGATGTGAATGGGAGCACAAGTGTGATTGCCAGCACATTGGAAATCCACAATGACCTCTTTCGTCTTCTTATTGTTGAGTTCCAGGTTATTGTCCTCACACCATGCTATTACTGTATGTGCCATGATACTAGGAAGCGCTGGTAGATTGTTGCAGCTTCCTTAAAAGTTCTAGTGATAACTGGTTGAAGTTGAAAAGGTCTGTCACAGGTTTGCTCGCACAACTGGATTGCACAGGTATAATAATGAGTAAATAAGCACAAATCTGGAGCCAAGGCTTGCAGTGTTCACGCGCCACCATCTAGGTCTCTACCTACAAAACACACTTTTCCTAGCATATGCTTCTCATGAACGTGCATTCTGATCAGATTCACCCACATCACTGCTGTGCTTTCTTCATTAGCTTCCTGTTGCTATCCAGATTAAATTTAAAATCATGACAAATAAAAAAAAAAATAAAGAAAAAAATAAAAAACGCACAAAAGATCACAGAAAAAAAAGGACCAGCTTCCTTTAAAAGGGTTCAAATCCCAAACCCTACTCTAAACTCATAAGCCACAAGAATGAATGGTACGATGGTGGAAATGAGGTACAACACACATCATTTTGTATGAGGTATTACGCCCTCTCATGTCCTGGCTGAAGACACCTTTAATTAGGCCGTACAAGGCAGGCGAACCTATGGTGAATCATAGTTTAGACTCAAGAGTTTGACAGCCGCTCTTTGCCAAGCTGTGAGGCAGAGCAGCAATGTGTTGAACCTCGTTCCTCCCCCTTAGGAAACAGACGTTATAGCCATAACCATTTTTTCCCTTTCAGTCGATTCAATCGGTACAACACATTGTATGGGACATATATTCACGCCTGCCGAGCATCCATCAAAGTTAGGAACAAAAACCCTGATAGTTCCTGTAGTTCATCATGGACCCCGTAGAGAGGACAGAATGTACCACCGCAGGGGTTGTTGTATCAAGATGGTAAAACCGGAGAAAAGTGTGCAGTGAAGACCAACTGGCTGCTGCACAAATATCGCCCACAGACATCCCTTTGAACAACGCTCATGATGCTGCCATAGCCATCACTGAATGAGCTTTCACACCCTGAGGCAACAGGAAAACCTTGACACTATGAGTTAATGAGATAGCTTCCACAATCCAGTGAGAAAGCTGCGGTTTGGACTGCGCCTTACCCCTTCCTGGACTGGCAAAGCAGACAAACAATTGATTATACAAGAACATATTATTATTATTATTATTATTACACGCCCTGCTGGCACAGCCTCGGAGTGTTCGGCAAAATCAGTTCTATTGGAGGAAAAGCATACAACAGAGCTGGGGTCTATAATAGTGTAATAGTGCCCCACCCGGTGAGAGAGGCATCCGTTGATACTACCTTGTAAAATGACACCCTGCTTATCAGAGAACCCTGACGTAACCGTCTGGGTTGCCACCAGGGCAGAAAAGCCAACACGCAAAGCCTCCTGTTGAGATGGCGTGGCAGCACGGCACACGCAGGCAATAAGAGCAACTTCAGCATTGAAACGCTCGCATGTTCAACAGCCTGAGAGGTACCACAGCAAACAGATGCCGCCACCCCCATTAAGTGCAAAAGCACTCAAGAACAAACTCTCTGTAGCGCCCAGTAGTCTAGATAGGCCAGTATGTGAACGCTTTTCTCCCGAAAAGGATACATCGCCACCTCGATACACTTCGTGAACATGCGGAGAGATAGTAACCAAGTGAACAGCAGCACTGGGTTCTCATAGGCCATGCCCTCAAATGCAAACCTCAGAAATTTTCTGTGGCCTGAAAAGATATGTGAAAGTAAGCATCCGTGAGATCGATTGCAGTTAAGCAATCCACCCCAATACCAGACCAATTTCGAGCACATCATCCTGGAAAGCAGGCCCTTCAAAGCTATGCTGCTGGCCGAGGAGCTCATGGCCCTCCAACTCCACCATATAATCCATTTGGTCTGCCCAGATGAGAGCAGGGGCTTCTGCCTGAAGGTCCTCGTCAGCAGACACATGTGCGGGTAGACGACTCGGCAACTCAGGCTGTAGTCGCCAACACCAACAAGAACAGATAAACTGATTTTAATCCAAGTCCCAACACATGAAGATGTACAGTTAACTAACAGCAGATAGCAAACTCCACGGAAAAGATGATCCCAGTGAGGGGAAGAGCGGAATAAGTGTCAACTGTGGTGACAGTGGTTTATATGTATAGGCGGGGCTGCGCCTACATCACCACAAGTTTGCCTGCCTTTATGGCGTGAATAAACGTGTCTTAGCCAGGACAAGAGAGGGCACGATGTCCCATACGATATGATGTGTGCTGTACCAAGTGAATCGACTGAAAGGGGAAAAGAAAACATTTTCTTTGTAGTTGCTACCACTTTCATAAGAATGTACATGATCTAATCATGTAAAACAGATGATTCTGTAATAAAAAATTCACCTCTGAGTCATCTGATCTGTCTCTGAAGGCCGTAGCAATGCTGTTCTGCATTGCTCTGATCCACGCCTGCTTAAGTTTTTCAGAATCAGCCTGCATCATACAGTTCCTGTACACATGCACACACAATTATTCATAATATTCATATTTTGCACCTACTTGATTAATTTAGTAAGCTTCATGTCTTGCTCTTGGGGTTTAGTGCCGATTGTTAGTGTCTTGTTTACAACTTAAAATGCTGCCGTCTTGGACAGGTCACCCTTGCCTTGCCAAAGCGGTTATTAACCACAAGGTTTTTTAAATATCTGGTTTAATATGAGTTAGATATATATTTAAAAAAAAAAAAAACAATAATAGTGAACAAAAATAAATAAATAAATTTATCTATTTATCTTTAAATGTCCAACTTTAACCCAAAATTTCAGTACATCATTACTGTTGAGCCGGACTCACTTTGTGGGTGAAACCACCTCAAAGCAGAAGCGCCGTTCAATGTCCTCGCAGTGTTTAACCGTGCACAACCTCAGATCTTCCACCACCACCGTGGGGTTATCCTAGATTTAAAAAATAAATAAATAAATAAATAACACTCACACCATTATTTGTGTTTTAATATTTATGAAGAAAAAAAAACTTTATGATTAACCTTAAACTTCTTCTGATACACTAGCTGATTGTTCTGTATTGAGAACCAGCGTCTACAAAGAGACAAACGCACAGATTAATCGTTTCATTCACACTAATTGTCACAACAAATATCTTTGGACTAAGAGGGAAACCAGTGTGCTCAGAAAAATAAAAAAAATAAAAAAGCATGAGGAGAATACGTAAACTCCACTCCAACCTTGGAGGCGCGAGGTGACAGTATTTCAGTGTTCACTAATTTTATCACCATTAGATCTTTAAGTCTAGTAATTATTAAGTTTAATAAGAGTGTTTGTTCAAGATGGAAATTATTATTATTTTTTTTTTAATTGTCTAATTATTCTGTAAGGTTGTCAAAGAACAGAAACCTATTTTTCTTTGCACTGTATCAGCAGAAATTTTGTAGCTAACAATCTACGATGTTGTAATTTCTATTTTAAAAAAAAAAAGAAAAAAGTTACTGTTCATCATGAATCCATTTCCAGACAGGATTAAGCTCAACTTGATACAATCCCAATTAATTTTAAATGAAGCAATTTTGGGGCCAATTTTGAAGAGGTTACCCCAACGGGATGCATGTTTTTTGATTGGACCAAAAATGAGTGAGCTTCATCTATGGGAAAACAAATGGTCATGCATCCCTCCCTCTGCAAAACCTGTTTGGGGCTAAAAAAGTGCAAAAAGTCCCTTTTAATTAAAGGGGTTGATGGGATAACTTCCTATTTTAGTATTTTGTTTCTGACCGGTCATAAGGCATGCAAGCCCATTCTCTTGATAACACCAATTTAAATAGAGCTATTGTGTGTGTTCCAACCTGTTCCATGTTTTGAAAGCATTACTGGCCCTCTTGAACAGATAACCCTCCATAATGATCCCATTCTCAGCATCTACATTGTACTCCAGCTTGGTGTCATCATTCCAATAATCCTGAGGAAATAAAAATAATAATAATTAAAAAAAAAAAAAAAACCTTACACAATCTTTACAAAATCCACCAAAAAGTCAACTGGAACCGTTGTGCTTGTGGTGTGGTGCTGTACTCGGTTTGCTGTAAATGAACTCCTCTGGAGGAGGAAAGAGTAATAAAGGAAGCAGATTTAATGGTGGTGATTATGTTACAGAGGAAAGAGGTGAGGTGAGGAGAAGAGCTGCTGTCTACTCAAATAACATTCAGAGGACATTATAGATTATCTATTTTAGTCTGAGTCCACTATCAGGATGTTATTAAACTATACTGTAGGTCCAAAAATGTGTGTTTAATATCGAGTTACCTTTGAATAAAAGTGTAGTCAAGGCAATAACAGAAGAAACCTAAAAGAACCGTTTCTAGCACGACAAAGTATTCTTGAGGTGAGAATGCTAGCCTATATGTTCAGTTTTAGCATGATAATTAGGATTTACAACCCCTACATCTACAGAGACATTTTCGGGCATCTAGGACATAGGCTCATTCTGCATGCTGATCAATCCAAAACATTTGTTTTTACAGTAATAACTCATTCACAGGAACTTAACGACTAAATATCATTCTATAGTAAAGTTTAACTTATCCTTGTAGCTCTAAGATGCAATAAAGTAAGTCACGGACTTAGGAACAAGTTCCGTTCCGGATTCCTTAATAAGTCTGACAAAGTGAGTCTTGTACAGCTTTGACACAAATATACAGTGCAAAGCATGAGAAAAAACAAATACACAGGTTTGACATTTTGGTTCCACATTACACTCTCATGAGACCGCGCCTCCATGAGACCGCACCTCCAAATCGCAAGGAGGATCCTGGTGATGCAGCCGAGTCAGCTGACCTCGTTTAAAGGGAGCCGGGGAAGAATCTTAAAGAAGATTCTTTAACCTGTTCAATCAGACTAATCAGCTTGATATCTGGGTAAAAAAGATGCAATAGTGCAAGACACGCTACACATTCATAATATGCTACAAATGTAATGGAAATGATTTTGAAACTGACACAAGAGTGATTCACGAGTCAGACGATGTGGAGGAAATGACAGTCAGACATAACGTACAGAGAGGGAGAGGAAGAGGAACTACAGAGTAAGAACTGTGAACTAAATCAACAACAGCTATATGTAAATGCCTCTGATGTCAGTGTTAAGTGGGTTCTTTTGTTTCTTCTAACAAAACAGGATATCTACAACAAAGTCACATATTTTATCATTTACATTAGCCTTTCTTCTAATTTCTTAATAAGCATTCAGTAACTCCAGCATCTATTAATATAGATGTCATATACAGCAAAAATAACCAAACTGTATTTAAATTTTGATGTCTTCACTGCTAGGTAAAACAAAGATGTGATATGCTAATTATGTATGCTAATGATGGTCTGATTTCCATTTAATTATTTTCTGCCTTGTAGAAGTGTGAGGGATTCAGAAATATTAACATAGTTTATGTTTGGCCCTCCTTAAAGAAGAATTTACTTAATTATTGTGGAAGAAATGCAGTTCATGTGAAGGCTTCCATCATTGTGTCACTGGAAATGTCAACAATGACACTACTGAAACAAAGCCCATGACTAGTTATTACAAACAAAGCATGCATAAGCCAATTCAAGCCAAGCATCACCAGATTCCACCAATGTGTGAAACTTTCAGTTGTCAATTTCAATTTATTCATGCAAGCATGGAGCGAACTGGTGTTAGAAATGTTTCATGGCTAATGAAATACACAGGAAAGAAATTGTGAAAAATCTTTTACTCACAGGACTGGAGCACTCATAAACCTAAATCTAATACAGAAGGCATGCAAGCTTTTAACCTCGAGGAGGAGGTTCTGTTTTCCCTCCACACTCTCAGGTTTTGTATCTGCAGTTAGTAGACTGAGGCCTGATTTAGAAAGCTACAAGTGTGAGACATTATAAATAAAACTAACATAGAATCATCTTCACTTACAGTCATGTGCAAAAGGTAACACCACCTCTTTATTGTGTTTTTGTTTAAAACATAATAAAACCCATCTGATCATAGTGGGTCTCAGTATTAGGCAAATACAACCTCAGACAAACAACTTTTTTCGCCATGCCATTGTTTATTTAACAAAAAATAAGCCCTTGATTAACCGAACATCAGCAGGTGTGCAGACTCCAAATTGTTTGGAAACGTTTTATTTTTTATTTTTTATAGTTCAACATTCTTCAGTCAGAAAGATTTTCCACAAGAGCATTCAAGGCATAAGTTTTTGTTTTGGCTTCATTTTTGTTAAACAAACAATGGCAAAATGAAAAAAAAAGTGATATTTTGTTTATCTGAGGTTGTGTTTGCCTAATACTGAGATCTG
>JAQMYL010000007.1:16000231-16011583 GCA_030014365.1 Clarias pachynema | reverse complement strand
AGCGGGTATAAACATAGTAAGGGCCCATCTGATTGGTCAAATTTGGACACACAAATGCTTGGCACATAAATTATTTAGCGTATACCATTATCGCGATAACGATATTTTTTCGATATATCATGCAGCCCTAACATACAGTATTCTAAAAATAAAAATGAACTAAACACTTTTTGCTTTGTCTTACTCTTTACATATGGGTAGATGGAGGGGAGGGTTAGTAGGTTGAATCTCTAAAATGTGAAATTAAACAAATAAATGTCAAATAAATCAAAATATTGTGTTCAAGGTCATATGTGCTTTGTGCTGGCAGGTGATGCCGGTCCATTCTGCTGGCTACCACTGCAAGTATATTTCAGACCTGTGGGACACACTGTATTGTATTAATTTTAAATAATATAAAATTAATTATTTGACATTTTAGGGTACATTTTCATCTAAATGTTTATAGCGTTATCATATTTGGGCTATACCACTCAGTCCTATTGTTATATAATTAGCAGTCCTGTTTTGCCTTGTTTGTGAAAGTAAACGTTTTGTCCAACCGTTACCTCTGAATGTCACAAAACCCTAACAGAAACTAATTACACAAACATATAAAGAAAACTTCACCATATAAACAATTATTTGTATTATTAGTTTATTGTGGATTGTGCCATGTGGTCGCTACAGATAAACTGTTATTAGAAAAACAACAATTGGAATAATGTACAGTATGTAAATCTACAATCTTTTGCTCCTAATGCAAAATAGTTTAAAATTTGTTTTGTTTTGTTGTATCTAACTGTAGTTAGGTAAACGTGTAATACATATGTACAGTACACAATACAAGCTATGGAATAACAGGGTGTGCTGCATTGCACTCGAGTCATGATGTTTATTGATAAAACTCGGGGGGGGGGCTCTGTCTCAAGCCTCTTTCCAGTGTTTCCTGCAAAAAAAAAAACTTTCTAAAACATCTGGTGCTTGTTGTTCTGCTGTGTACAAATGAGGAACGAGGAGAGGGGAACGAGGGAGAGGGTAAAGAGGGAGGAGGTCATTATTTCATAAAGCTTGGAAAGCCTCAGCTGAGGGCGGACCAACACTTCCTCTGTGTGAAATACAGGAAAGACACAGTGGCTATATCTCAAACCCCACACCACTACACTCTTTAGCGAACAAAAAAAAAAGGGGGGGGGTGTGTGAATTGTTAGCCACATTCCAAACAGAAGACTACTGTGTTAAAAAGTATTTCAAACTTGTTTATTATTTAACAAAAAGGCATAATGATGTTAGGTCATTCCCAAGGCCCATGCTAGTTTACCAAATAAAATATCAAATCAGCACAGAATAGCAGAAGAGTAAATGCAACATCACAATAACCACAGGACAGGCTTCAGGCCTACCTCACAACACATGCTCGGCTTCGACTAGGTCAGTTCTCAGAGTTAACTGTACTAGCTATGTACACTCACTAAAGACATCAACTTTCTTCTAAGCGTCGTCTCGTTACACATTTAAAAAGACAGGTTGTATATGACAGGATAAGATGAAACTACAGTACTGAGTTTTCCTTTTCTTTTCGTGCCAAACATTAAATGGAACTTATTGTAGGCAAAAAATAAAGTTGTAAGCGGGGAACATTCTATGGGATTGGTCTCAGAACTCATTTGAAATGAGTGTTTAGAAAGAGATACAAACAAGAAAGACAGAAGGTTAGCAGAAAGAAACATTAGCTATGTTTACATGGACAATTTTTCTTCAATCCAAATCCAAACATGGATCACTAAGAAGACGTGCGTTTACATGTACAACGCATTTAATCTGATTATAATTTTTTTGACATGCACAAAGTGGTTCTGCATGCTGTGAAGCAGAAGAGGAAGTACCTTTCCTCCAACTGTGTGGTTAAGTAACACACTAGAAATGGGCATCACCAGTCACCACCCGATATGATTTTATCACGATACCTAGGTGCGATTCTGTACGCATCACAGTTTTATGGGTCATATTTAGTGTGTAATACAGTACTTACCGTTTTAGAACTCTTTTATTTTATCTTATTTTATTTATTATTTTTTCCTTATTTATTACTTTTTCCTTTCTACTGGATAACAACTGTGAGCAACTGTAACCAAGAATAAACAATTTCCCTCTGGGATTAAAAAATTTCTTTGAATCTTATAAACATCCCGTTCGATAAAACAATTTTGTTACAATTTAAATACCTTAAACCTTAAAAGAAAAGTTGAGTCATAAAAGTTTTATAATTTAGCTTTGTTCAACAGCCTTACAACAGAGTTGAGGAATTAATGATTCTGAAAAGTAGACCCTTCCTTATATTCTTACAAAAAACAAACAAAAAAAAGGTAGAATTTGAATCACATGGGTGGCATTTAAACAATACAAATTAACTTAGACTATAAGTTTTAACATTTAACTAACATTTAACTGTAGGGTTAAAAAGAACCGGCAACATTTTACCACCTCAATAATGTTGTTAGTCTTTCGGCTGCTCCCATCGAGGGGTCGCCAAAGCAGACAATTCGATCCACACAACAAATTGCCACAAGGTTTTTACACCAGATGCCTTCCTGACCTCAAATACCTCCAAAATCTCAACTTGACCATGAACGCCTGGATTGAGCGGTCGCGGCCACACAGGGCTGCTAGCGCGGCAAAGCATGTGATTTTCAAGACTAATTTGTGCTCAAAGTCTTTGAAGACTGGTCTAAACATGTAATGAGTAGATTTTGAGACTAATTCACACTCAGAGTTTGGAGAAAAAGGTCAATTTGAAGCTTTTAAGACGAAAGATTTTTGATAACGTGATAAAAATGAGTTTCTGTTGCAGCACCCAGAAGCTTGCGCGCTCAGCACAATTTTCGATTATGAAAATCGATTTTGGAGTCAGTGTGGAGATACGTGAATACAATACATATACACACTAAAACCACATGTCATAACGACCCCACCCCCCTAGATTACAAGAATTCAGTCTCATCTCTGACTGGGTCGGTATTTTACTGTGTATGAAAAGGTGAGCCAATAAGTGCCCTTTCCTAAGCTAGACACCCAGTAGATGAAAGTAAACTGTGGTTGGAGAGAGTTGTTCCCACGGAGGAATGAAAGTAAAACTTCCTTCCCAGAACCTCATCATCTAAAGATATAACTTCACAGAGAGAATAGATTTATTCCATCAAGAGAGAAACAAACAGATCAAGTTGATCAAGGGTTTATGTCACCCCTCTCATTCACAGAGGTCTTTACATGATGCATTTTATTCTTATTCTATTATTTCAATCATTACAGGAACATTGGGGTCCATGTAAACGCCCCCACTGCCAGGTAGAAATGCATTAAGGCAGAAAGGGTAACAGAAAGACAACGAGGCGGAAAAACAACGTCATTTTCACTCGAATGTCATGACAAGTAGACTGCCAGATAAAATGTAATAAATAAAAAACTTCATGTTTATACAATACTCCGCTCACACTAGCCTCTGACTTTTTCCTTTCAGGATTAATTTCCGTTTTAATCAAAGTACATTTTCAAGTTAATGACGTCACAGATAACTTATCGGCGGTTAATCGGTGCGCGTGACAGTTCAGCTAGGTTTTGCTCTGGTTTCCTCAGTCAGGACTTCACATTCCTGGACAAAAATAGCCAAAAAAAAAACAACAACAACATATATATATAATATATGTATATATTCAACGCTGAAAACGTTCCTACCTGAATCTGGGAGAGTCTCTCAGACATTCCTCAAAATCCACTGTGATCCTCATGTTTGTCTTTTTAGGCGAAATATCGCAGAAAAAAAGTTTTACTCGTTTATAATTTTTTTAGAAACCGAAGGTTAGCCCAGCTAGCCAGTCCAATCCCTACAGCCCTGCTTAGCCACCTCAGCAACAAACACAACACCAGCTAGCCTTTCTGCTGCTGGCTCGCAGATTAAATTAACAATAAATACCAGGAACACATATAACTAGAAAAAACACTTTGACCCAACTTATAAACAGCGCTGAATGGAAAAGAAGTTTTTTTTTTTTTCCTTTTCTGACTCCGCTACCCCAGAGCAACTCAAATTGGTTCAGGTCACTACTGCCAAGTAGGTGGGCTGAACGCTAACTTTTCCCACCCGTATTCCGTCAAATCCCGCCTCTGCTTAAGTGGTCGAGACGCACGAGCAGACTGCTGGTTGGACAGTGAGCACTAATAACTAGCCAGTCGTAGCACAGAAGGCGGGAGTTGAGTGGGCACGGTGGAGGAGGAGGGGAAGGCTGGGCGTGTGACGTGTGCTTCGTTCTGTAGTCAGTAATATTCCTGTAAACTACAACTTCAGATGAGCAACGCGGGAATCATGTGGACAAATCACACAGAGAAATGATTTTGTAGTCACCCTTAGCTGGCTAGCTAAATACTGTACATAAAAGATGATTTATAGTGAGATATAAACTATTTTTTTTTAAGTAGTATAAAATAATTTCTTTTGGTGGTAGCTGGTCTAATGGTTCCCAAGGAAGAAATTATTTTCATGGTACTTTCATTAGGTTAATGACATCCTAAGTTTTTGTAAGGGGGAAAAAAACAGGTTGAATGGAAGAAGTCAGAAGCTGGACAAAAGAAGCCCCAGGCTGGGCTGATGAATCACTTCGCTTGGCAAACTGGATTAGGCAGAAGCCCCAGGATGAGTGGAAGAACACATCATCAGCCAGGGCAGTGGTGGCCCAATGATTCCTCAGACTGGGTTGAAACACTGGGCCAGGCAGAGGAAGCCCCTGGGTTAGTGAAAGAAATGCCCTTTTGGATGAACGAAGCTTGGGGAAGCATGCAGGCGCAAAATAAGCCTCAATTTAGGCAACAGAAGCATCAGGGTATGCAGGTGTAGCCCCAGGCAGAGCAATAGGCGCTCTAGGATGGCAGAAGAAGCCCCATGCTGAGCAGAATATGCCACGACTTCATTGAGGACTCCTGGGAGGAAACATGAGAAGCCAAGATTGTACAGAACCATGTGAAAAAGAAGCACCAGGCAGTGCAGAAGGAAACCCCAGTCTGGACGGAAGAAATCTGAGAACTAGATTTACATAGACAATGAAAGTAATCGCAAGGTGGGTGGAAGAAACCCAAAAGGAAGGAGCCCCAGAATGGGCAGAAGTATCATGTTCACATGAAAATGCCATGTTGGATGGAAGAACCACAATGCTGGTGCTTGAAGCCACTGGGCCCCAAGCTAAGCAAAAAAGCCTGGCTTTGCAGGGAAAGAAAAAGCCTTAGTCTGGGGACTAGGCAGAAGAATGTGGTGACAGACCACCTCATTTACTCTTTCAAAAATCTAGATATTTACATGAACTTAAATAGTATGATTTAAAAAAAAAAAAAAAAAAACTCATTTTCACCACCAGGTGACAGTATTACAGCACAGATAACTTGTTTTATTCCCCCTCCTTGAATGAAGCAAAAATACTTGTTCATGTGATACAAATGTCTAAATAAAATGTATGAGCTCACACTCTATTAATAGTGTTTATGTTTAAAATTTATTTTTAAATATTTTTTAATAAAATTTTATTTCACTGATTTTTATTTGAGGCTTAGTCAAGTCCCTGTATAATTACTGTATTTAATAATCAGTTATGTGTCGGCTATTTAACTGTTTTTTTGCTTTGTGGGTTTTCTCTAGTTTCCTCCCACTGTCCAAAAACCTGTTACCAGCTTAGTGTCACCTCAATTAAATACATCAAGACATGCAGTGTAGGCTGATTTATGTTTTTAAATCGTCTGTGGTGTGTGAGTATGTGTTGTGCCCGAAGTTCCCAAAGATAGGGATCCCATATTTCTCCTCATTTTATCTCATTTAACTATGGACTAAATTAATGTCTTCAAACAGATGGAAGTTTGGCAAAATAACTATACTATGCTCATTTGAAGGAGGGTAGAAGGATGTATCGACTATGTGTTTGTGAGGAAAAAAAGGCAAGTCCTCACATGAGACATACTTTAATTTGAGGGTGTTTAAATTTTTTTCTTTTGAAATATATTTTTCTGTCTGTGTTTTATGATAGTTTAAACTGTCTGTGCGGATAACCCAATGTAATAACTACTGTATATCAGATGTGGTAAAATGTAGATACAGTCTGAGCTGTGGAACTATAGGCACCATGTTTCACAGATCCAAGCATCAAGAATTTTTTTACCTTCTCCACTAGTTTAATCTTTTTCTCTTTTTAGCAACTTTTTTTTGTTGGTTCATAAGGAATTTTTCCTTACAAATTATGCTGTCAATGTAAGTAATAAGCACAGTTTCCCTCGAGACCTTGGCCTATTTTAGATTGTAATGAACATTAATTCTTGTTCACATTCCGTCAGTTTGGTTTTTAGCTGTTAACTGGTTGGGAAAATATGATTATGAATAAATGAATGAATAAATAAATAAATAAGATTGTTCTTTTCTCTTTCAGCATGAACCCAGGTGTTGCCCCATATACTACAGCAATTTATCATCTTTCCCAATTAGTGAATCTTTTCTTTTAATTTATTAAAGAAAACACCTTATATGTTTACTCTTATTAATTATATTTAATTTTACGGAATGTCATTGAAAGATTCCGTTAATTTCTATTTTCACTACAATATAGAATCTATAAATAATTGGTCCCTAACAAGCCTCACTCTTTTCACTCTTGAAATCAATCAGAAATAAAGTTCCTAATGCTACTAAGAAATCACAAATCATACAAACACTTACTGTACAAAGCACTGACACTGGAGACTCCTTCCATAAATCTTAAATAAGCTCTCCTTACATAAAACTGCACCACATTAAATTTGACACTTTTATAAAACTCTGTTCATGTGAAGCATCTGCTATATCAATCCATATAAATTAACTGTCACTACAGAAATTATACAAGTATAGAATGATTGCGTTAATCTAAACCTGAGATTTGTTATAGAAAATGAATCAACAACTTCTGGCCAATTAGAAGCCAAAATTCAACAGTGCAGTGGTGTAACATAAGATACCTGAGAATGAATGTGAAAGCACCCTAGAACTTTGCACCAGGATGCTAATGTACTTTCTAGAACACCAGTAATCTGCTCTTCCTGCTCCTGAGGTTTTTTAGTGGTTAGCCTCTTGTGGTGAACCCTCTGAGGTCATGCTGATGTTTTCTTCTCTTTATGGTTGCCTTTGGCCCAGCTGGAGAGGCTATATCCTGGAGAGCTCTTTTAATCCATTCTGCAGATGGAATAATGGGGCTACCAGGTATAACAAGGCTAGGCAAGCTGAATTTAGCCAAGTCTGTCAGAAACTTTTTTTTAAGTCTATAAATGGAACTGGATTCTTTTCTCATATACTGTATGTTCTAAACCATACCTTCTTGTCATTGAGAGTCAACATATAACGAAAACAAAATGTACAGGTGGAACTTCTGTCCCAGCATCTATTAAGTTATAATTAACTACAGTGAATAGTTAACTGCCATGCATACTGTAGATGAGTTACTTTTGAATGATTCCTTGTGGATGTGGGAGATCACAAATAACCTCACCACATTAACAAGCTGTATTTTATTATCATACATTCCTATGGATAACCTAGCACTAATTTCATGTTATATCTACGTCTTTGTATTTTTAAAATTTTATTACAGTAGAGTCAGAATAAAGAAGGGCTGGAGAGGAAACAATTGTTTGAGCTGGTATAGCATAAACCACGTAACTTGTTTCAAATAACATTAAATGCAAGTGGAAATTGATAAAGTGAGTGTCATTCTTTAATAATTTTTTTTAAATGCAATAATTGTTAAATTACTGTGGTAGAAGAGGAATAAAACATTCTCAGGATTTGCAGGTATAGGAAAATAATCACCTTCAGGATGGAAACACTAACTTCACTTGAGTCATTATTTTATCCCTAATAGCTTTGAAAACTTTAGATAGTAATTTGGTAACTTTACTTATCTGTACCAGATAGGCTTATTGACTTTTGGTTGTCCTAAATCATTTACCTATGAGCTTTTTTTTTATTTTTTTATTTTTTTTTATCAGATCGAGACCTGTATTATATATTTTAGCTTAACATGATAGATATACTGTATAGTGTAGGAAGACCCACAATAAAGTAAATCTTTAAAAAAAATAATAATAATAAAATAAATAAATAAACATATGATGGCAATGTGGTGCAAATTAATGATACAATCTGTTACCTTTTTTCAGTTTCTTCCAGACTGTAATATTATATAATATAATATAATATAAAAAAATAAATATTACATAATCTTTCAGGCTAATGAGTTATGCATGATTTTTTAATCATTTTTAAATCATGTACAACTATTCAAGACAAAACAAAAGTTACAAACATAATTGGCCTGCAGTTTGCATTCATTTGAAAATGTTACATAAATAAAATTCATTTATAAATATCTCTTTTTTATAAACATATAAATAGTTTTTTTAAACATAAATACATTTTATGCAGGAATGAAGTACATTAATGTACAGCAGCAGCGACAATATACAGCTTCGCGCAATGTTTTACACCGTCCTCCGTCATCTTGTGATGTCACTGATGATGTGTGGAAATTTTATTTGACGTTTTTTGATGATTTCTTTTTTTCCCCCATAGCAGTCAACCTTGGCAGTTTTCCGTACCGACAATCCGGGTCTTTCAATTTAATTTTTTAAGGCTTTCCTTAAAAGAAGAAAGTCAACATTGTCCCAAGCCTTATGCTCCTGGTGATACTCTAAAAGAGAAAAAAAAAAAACAGACAAGAATGATTATTGTTAAGGCATGTAGGTTTTTTCGTAATACATGCTGTCAGTCACATTTTGCCCACAGGATGTGTCTTGTGTGAGTCGTTATACAAATCTGTGTTTAAACATGCAGCAAGCATAAAAAACAAGGCCATACAATGATGTAATAATTGTTCACCTTACACTCATACAGGTTTAGTGTTTAAGTAAGTGGAAGGTTTCTGGTCTGCTATATGTATTACAGATTACAAGGTTAGTTTTTAACTTGTTTTTATGGATAAAATGTGCATGAATTTATTTAGTTTTGCTTACATAGGTCTCACACATTAAAAGTGTGATGCTGTCTAGACATGTCAGATTATTTGGCATCACCATCATTTATAGAACTATATAAATGTATTTTGTAAACAAAAAATGTAAACGTCTAGACCTTTGTAAATGTGTACACTTAACAGAAACCCAATGATTGATCTAAACCTATAAAATAACATTTCTAAAAGTAAACATGTGAAATGTTCATTGATTTTTCTTATTTTCATTAGCTGTTAGACATTTAAGAATAAATTTGCCTATAAAAGTGAAATACAAACTTCTTAATGCATTTTTACTTTAAACTCAGTATGTTTCCTAAGACCAAACTAAACACTATTTTGTATTCAATGACAAAATTCTGACATACCAGGAGAGATTATTTGTGGATGGGTAATATGCTGGTTGGCAGCCCATGCCGCTGATGGTGCCTATTCTGTCCATCTTGTGTCCAAAGCAGCCGCTCCTGGTGGTGCTTCCTCCTTTTTTTGTTCCCGCCTTGTGTCTCCGTGAGCCATTCTGGTCATTTACGAAGCGCGCCCACATGCCCTTGGCGCGAGTGTCTGTGCGGAGTTCCCTCAGCAGTCGCATCCTACGTTCACCTGAAGCCAGAAAATCTGCCAGCTCTTCTCCAAGCAGAGCTTCCAGAGCCTGAAACACAAACAAGCACATGCCAAGGTTTTTTTCTTTTTTCTTCCTTTTTGTAACAGAATACAGGTCTGAATAGTGTTGAAGCAGGTAATGATGAGTCTGCAGATGATTTCATGTTCATGACTAAAACCAAACTGAGAAGCCCTGCATACTCCTCCAGTAGAGTGATAAATGTAAAGCCTTGCAAATTATGCAGAAAGAATGATTTGAATTGAATAACTACAACGCTGTATTGATCGCTGCACTGAACAGACTGCGTATTAGAATAAATTCTACGCTAAGGATTAAAAAAGTGCTGACTTAAATGTTTCGAGCATCGTCTGCACCGATCCAGAGCATCTTTAAGCAGTGTGGGTTCTTCGCTACTTTAGATTTATGTCATTTCAAGGACGTTACATGAACTAATTAGTACATAATTAAAGCAAAAGATGAGTTAAACTGTAATAATGAAAAATCTGCACTGAAGGATTTTTGATGTGTAACATGTAGATAAATTGAAGAACTGAAAAACATGTGCTCAAATAATTTGTTACTGTTGGGATGAAATCAATTTGCCAGAATATTGAAACACCCACTGTGTCTCTTGTTTATTTTACACTTTTTCCACTAACCGAAACTTTTTTTTCTTTAAAAAAAAAAAAAAAGATCCTAACCCGAAAGTCTCACCTTCTGCTGGCTTGGTGTTGTTGGTCTCGCCTCCATTCTGACCAATACAAGACTCATGATTAGTCCACAAGCTACCAGCTGCATGACATTCATCCTAACTTTTAATAAAGGAGCAATTCTCAGATTGAAAAAAAATGAATGTAAGAAAAGATCTTTCTCTGTTCCTCAAAGAGCTCCAGCTCTACTCTAAATCCCTGTGCTGCTCTCCTCACAGTTTTATAGTCTAATGAGGGTGATGTCATTGCAACCTGCGTAATGCTCTGCCTCTCATCCCTCCCTGCTTCCGTCCCTACATCCTTCCCTCCCTCTTTCCCTCCCCCTTCCTCACAACCATCATATCAATCAATCCCGCTGACCAATTTCCTTCTCTTTGACTGATCAAAGAGACTTGAGACATAGCACGCATCCAGTGTTTCAATAAAATATGTTCAGGAGAAAAGAAACTGAGAATTGATTTCTGAACTCCTAGATCAGTGAATAAAATAATCGCAATGTCTTTATTAATTTTACTGGCTACTACTGATGCACAATATTTAACATAAAACTTTTAACATTATAGGGAAAACTTTTAATACACAGAGATGATTTCATATTTTACTCCTGGAAAGGATGCTCATTGTGGAATTTCAAGCACATCCAACACTTAATAAAACACTAAATCCAAAACATTTGTGCTTTTTTACATACTAAAAATAAAATAAAAAGATTGTTTTATATATATATATATATATATATATATATATAAACTGGTTGACTTTATATGATTTAATAAGTTATACTCTTGTTTATGGTTTTCCTGGTTTCTTTTCAAAAAGAAAGAGATTGAGATGAAAATCTGAGGAAAAGGCTAATCCTAAAAACACTTTATTAGTAATATTGTGTTATTTATTTTTTAAACTATGATAGGAATAATTTGGAAGAGTGAAAATCTCACATTTTTGACCTCCATCACAAAAAGATAGTAAGACAAGTGTGTGTGTGTGTGTG
>JAQMYL010000007.1:15955930-15974937 GCA_030014365.1 Clarias pachynema | reverse complement strand
ACCAATTAGCCTAACCTGCATATCTTTGGACTGTGGGAGGAAACCGGAGTACCCGGAGGAAACCCACCAAGCACGGGAAATTGGAAATCAAGCCTGGCCGGGAATCGAACCCAGAACCTGGAGGTGCAAGGCGACAGTGCTAACCACTACACCACCGTGCCGCCATATAGCTATTGTTTACTATAATAATAATAATAATAAGAAGAAGAAGAATCAGAACAGTGTGGTACAAATGCAGTAGCTGCCTTAAAATGAATTATTAGCCAAACAAAGTTAGTTAGCTAAAAATGTCCTTTAGAGGCAACTGATCAATAAGAATTGAACCTAAGTATCAAGTGTTGGTTACCTATAGTAGCTTCTTGATGTTTGTATAAATATTATAAATTAAGCAGGTTCACTAATTTGCAAGCTGAGGCTGTTTAGTTTCTTAGTTAACAAGCCAAATTCACTGATATAACAGTTAGCAACTTAGCTTACATAAAATTGTCATTGCAAATGATCTCTCCTAAATGCCTGTAACCATGACATCATCTCTTGGCTTGAAATGGTGTCTGATTCGGTAAACTTCAGTAAACAACGCATAGGTTTATGAACACTTCACTGCAGATTGCTACGGTTTACAAAATTACCTTTGACTTGTTCTCAAAATTTACATCAGTCTCTTGCTACGGTTCTGCAAAGATGAGGTGCCACTGATCTCACAGTGAAGTGTCTCAGTCAGGAGTACCACAGCAATTTGAACAAGTGTATTAATATAAACTTTATATTTGTTATATCATTGGACCAATCAGAATTCAGACTTGTACACCACAATTGTGTAAACATTTATACTTTTTTTTTGAAGAGTTTATTACAGACTGAGAAATTTGTGTCTGTATTTAATCTTTTAAACCTCAGTTTTTACAGGAGGAAAGACCGAAGCATCTGGAGGTTAACCATAATTTCAGTTTGGCCAGTTTAATGGGCCGCGGTTTACCTCCGCCATCTCTCGTTCACTGCACAAGAGTGTTGAGGCATTTTCACGGAAAAGCACTTTGCAGCGATGATGAACAAATTTCCATTGGGTTTCCTCGAGACCTTGGTTCTGTTCTTAAGGAACTCTGACGGAAATCGGGTAAAATGATTAGTGATTAATGGTGGGCCTTGACTCGTTACTTGCAGGTGTTACTTCAGATCAGTTATTAAAGTTATTAAAGGGTTCAGGCGAATCCTGGATGCTGTAGTCATTAAATCCGTTGCTGTTTCTGCAAGTTGCCATGAGATCTCCTTTACCCAGAGGAGAACTTTACCACTCGTCCTCTCTCAGTGTCTTACAACTAATTGTTCCTGATCAGACAAAAGAGTCAAATTTGTGTCCCTTGATGCCTATAAAAGGTTTTTCTGAAAGATTATGCTCTGAGTTGGTTTTCCATCTTTATTTAATTCTTAGTTAATTTTAAAGCAAATTTTGATATTAATGGTATAATTTGTAAGGAAAGAAACAGGGTGGTGTAATGCAGCTCGAAGTAAATTAGAGTTGCTGTTACCAGCTGAAGTCAATTATTTTCTTAAAACAAGAAATATCAATAATATTTTATTCTTTAGATGCCAAAACTGTTTAGTGTGTGATCTATATTCTTCTTCAATCATTTGAGTTATAGAAAAAAAGAAATAAGAAATATGAAAAATAAGAATATATAAATAGGAAAATATTACTCTGTGTGGTTGTTTAAGCATCATTATCAGGTACAGTAAACAGAATTATTCAGTTATTCATGTGAAAATATAACCCATAATTTTTTAGTTATTGGATATTCCCACTCAGGTTTTTTTCAAGTTCACTTCACCCAAAAAAAAAAAAACATGTCTTCCTCATTAATGGCCTGTATCTTGGATGACTTCACATAGCTGGTCCTTTTTGTCATTTTTGGGGTTCATATGTTCCATGAGTCACATAGGATCCTGACAATAGCTTTAACATCTCAAGGTCCCATTGCCACATTTTTAGCAGGCGAGCAAGCAGGGAAAAAATGGGTTGCCATCCCATATGTTTTGCCAACACTGTAAATACTGCAAGAACGGAAGAGGAACCTTTGGGTGACCGGGTGAGTGGATGGCTATAAACCCTCGAGCCGTCCATTTTACAGGACATAGAGACGGACCTCTACAAACTTTTCCAAATTATTGCCATCATTTGTCATCACATTAGTTGCTGGCTGCACTCCGGGGAAGCTGCAGTTGATTTTTTAGACCGCCGAAACCAGGATCAGGGTCGAACCCCGGACCAGTTGGCACTGACAGACCCAAAGCAGTTCAACCGCAGCGGGACTAAAAATAGTGTCTCTTAGCTCACAGGAAAAATTAGCCTTGCACTGTGCGTCTTTTTAGCGACCCCGTCTTTGGCTCTCTTGAGAAAGCATTGGCCTCTGAATACATCAGTCAAGATTGCTTAGCGTTGAACCATGGTTACTAGGGCTGGGGTTCAGATTGTTTTGTTTTTTTTAAACCTAGGCCTCATTTGCTAGTCATAACTCTGCAATATCATTTTAGTCCTGTTCTTTCTCAATAACGATGCTCATTGTAGTGCAAACACTGTTTTTATTTGTTGCTTTGGAGACAGCGCCATCAAAATGTGCTTTCCAATTATCATATACCAAGCTAAGAACCATCAGGAACATAGAAGAGGAAAAGCCAGCTTAATCATACATATTTATACCAACACATTTCAGGACTTAAGAAGGCATTTGAGGAGACAAGGCACATCTTTTTGGCCCTCGGGCACTGTATGTCCTCATTAAAGTGTAGTTGAAGAGCCAACATAAACAAGGACGTTGTGTAAAAGGTGTGCCATGGGCTAGACTCACACACACACACATATACACACACACACATGTACACATACAAACTTGGAAGACTGTTTTTGGCAAACATATTTTAATACTAATGTCAATCATTTATGTAATTTATTTAAACATTTCTGTTTATAGAAGAGTGTTTTTTTTTTTTTTTTAACTAATCTCTTAGGTCAAATCAGTTGAATGTTTATGAGCAAGTTGTTAAAAGTGATTAAAGTTTAAATCTGAAATGATGAGCTTGTATTTAGACCAAAAATCAATCATCACACGATTTATTCTCCTTCTCATATGACTACTCTGAATTAGGACTGTGTCATTTTCTGACAGTGTTTAAATAAAAAACACACATTTAGGAGCATATTGTGCATACTCAAAGTGTAAGTTTAATGCAATTATTAGTTTAAATAATATGTAACAGAACAGTGGGGGCCAAAACTTTTGTTAGGCAGGAAAAATAATAACAGTAACACCTAGTTATCCAGTCTACTAATGTGCTTAGGTGTCTATTATAAATATTTTATCATACATCATCTTTTTACCTATACCGATTTTCTAAAAGTTAAAATGCACTGAGCATTCACTCATCTGTGATAGTTGACATGTCTTTGAATAGTTTTTTTTTTATATGCAAAAACATGATTCAGTTATTCTGACAGAAAATTAGAACACCAACTCAGTGAATCTTTTCTAGCAGTAAACTCTAGCAGTGAATTCAAGAGAAGCATATCAAGTTATTAATTATATTTTTAATTAATCATTATGAGGTCATATTCAATTGGGTTGTACTGAATTATCGTACTTGGGATTTTTGACTATGTGGGGGTTACAACCCTAATCCCTCACAGATTAATGCTATGGGATTATTTGCTGTCTTTATTGGGTGGAGAAATGGAAGTGTTTTTCAGTGATAACTCATAGCTGTGCACTCTTACTTCAAAATGCTCAGTTTTATACATAAAATCGACGAAACTGTACATAAAATGCCTATAATATGTCTGCCACCCAGATGCCATTGGCCTCTTGCCACCATCTTGTGGGTCATGTTCCCTCAAGTCAGCACCACTTCTGCAATTCAGGATTAGTCTAACTGGGTTATATGGGCAGCCCAGTCACCAGGTGGTCACCTGTAGACATTTGTGTCACGTTGATGTACAGTACCACAAAAAGGTATTTCCCCCCTTTTGAATTTTCAGGGTTTTTGGCATATTTTTCACACCTTAATGATTGAGATCTTCAAACTAATTTTATTATTAAACAAGGATGACCCAAGTAAATACAAAATGCAGTTTTGAAATGATTATTTCATTTAGGAAAAAAGCTGTCCAAACCTACCTGGCCCTATGTGAAAAAGTAACTGACCATCAAGAAATTGAATTGAATCAAGAAATCACTGGAAGTACAACATGTCTGACAAAGTAAAGCATGCTAAAATGCATGAAAAAGTAGCTTGATCTAAGGAAATTCAAGAATAGGAGAGAAACAAATTGATTGACAAATATCAGTCTGGAAAGGGTTACAAAGTCATTCCTAAGGCTTTGGGACTCCAGCAACCCACAGTGAGAGTCATTATCCACAAATTAGTGCTCCAAGAGCACAACAACAACTCATCAAGGAGCTCATAAAAGATTTCAGAACAACATCTAAAGAGCTGCAGGCCTCAATCGCCTCAGTTAAAGTCAGTGATCATGAGTCAACAATAAGAAAGAGAAACCATGAGGGAGTTGCGCGGCGAAAGCCACTGCTGACCAAAAAAGACAAAAAAAAAAGGCTCATATCACTTTTGACAAAAAATATCTTGAGTATCCCCAAGACTTTTAGGGAAATATTCTGTGGATTGATAAGATAAATGTTGAACTTTTTGGAAAGTGTGTGTCCTGTATATCTGGTGTAAAATTAATACAGTGTTAGTCATTAAACAAACAAAGATCATACTAACAGTCCAGTAGTCAAACATGGTGCTAGTAATATGATGGTTTGGGGCTGATGTGTAGCTTCAGGGCCATAATTGATGGAACCATGAATTCTGTGATTTATCAGAAAATCCTAAAGGAGAATGTCCTGCCATCAGTTTGTGACTTCAAGCTTAAGCACACTTGAGTTATGCAGCAAAACAATGTTATGAAACACACCAACATGAATTAAAGAATTAAAACAATTCTGCAAAGAATGGGCCAAAATTCCTCCCCAGCGATGGGAAAGACTCACTGCCACTTACGCAAATGCTTGATTCCCTTTTTAGGGGTCAAATACTTTTTTCATAGTACTGTAAGTAGTAATATGCCAGTAGTCCAGTGACACCTAAAAGCTTCATGCTTCATGCATTTGTTTGAAATGTTGGGAATCAGGCTAGAAGCCTTGATTTGTTAATATATGTCCCTGGACATAAAAATCTTGCTATTGCACACATTTTTTCATACAGCCATCCTAATCTTGTGCACTGACACACTTTACAAGTCAGTATGAGTTTAAGAGACATGTCTATAACAGTGTAACTGCTTATATTTATGAACATGCCATTATCAACAGGATTAAAACAGCTGTTTAAAGGCAATGTTCTCTGTTGGAGATACTCTCTGGGTCTTATGTCTCTTATGGCTTCTCTAGGCTCCTTTGCTGTTCTTCAAGGACAATGCCTTACTGTTTCACAGATTCCTGGCATTCATGCCTGCCTCCATTTTTACTTTTAAGCTTCTGTTTTGTTCTTTTGAGTGTTTGCCTCATCAGGGTGCCTCCAGGCTTCTCCTTCCTTCAGTGTTCCCGTTGCTTTAATTGCTAAATCACTTGTGTCATCCTGTGGTTTCTGCTTAGAAGCCGAGTAGGCCACAGGACAGGTTTGGTCAGGGAAGCTCTGCAAAACCTGTGTTGTGTTTTTTTTCATTCTTTTTTTTTTTTTTCAGAATGATCTCCAGGTTTCAAATAAATTGGCAAAACACTGGTGTTCATCTTGTGGGATCTGTTTATAAAGTCATTTGAGGATTTGGTCATCTGAACAGGAAAGAGATGGTTTAGGCTGAGCTCATCGTTGTGTTCTGTTGTTGTTAAAAAGCTTTTTGTTTTAAAATTGCTTGACAACAAAACAATCAGTAACTACTAATATAAAACATATTATTCACTGGGGGTTACAATTACAATACAATATAATTTCAATAAGGCATTTTCACAAGGTTTCTTCCTTTGCCTTTTTAGCCTTCTTGCATTTTCCTTTATCTATACCACAATACCCATTTAGTGCTTTCAGATTTATAAAGAAAATGTACTTTCAATGTTCGGAAGTGCCATTTTAGTTAGAAAAGCAATCTGGATAAGAAAAAAAGTGTATATGCTACAAAACTTCTTTTTAAAAAAATTTTATTTACAGTCTGATCATGTTAAACGTCAGAACATAGTTCTGACATTGGAGAGTCGTTGCATTAAGACTAAATAAACATATCCTTAAGAAAACCTTAAATCAATACTTTTTAAAATCCATTATGTAGAGTCCTATTAAAAGAGCTCTTACTATAAAACTAGTATGAGTGCATTAATATAAACATGATTTTTATATTAATATTTGTATATAAACATTACTTGTTACTTACTTGTTATATTACTTGTATATTAATATAAACATGATTAATATAAGCATCTATTAACTGTGACATTTGCTTTTTTTAAAATTTATTTTAATTGGTCACATTAACAAACAAAATGCATAATAATCTTATTTGTTAAAAACCAAAATGGATTAAATGCCACAGTTCATAAAAAGACCGTAATAACCCTATTTAAAATTAACAGAATATTTTATTATGGCTGATTGATGTATATTACAGTAATTATATACATTAGTCAGGCATAAGGTTAAATAGCTTAATATTAGGCCACCAAAGAAGCTCTGACAGATTAATGCATGGACTAATGCATAAGTTCTCTGACTAGGCACTATGGTATCTGGAAGCAAGATGTTAGCAGCAGATCCTTTAAGTCCTGTTAGATGGTAGATTGATCCAAATTTGGCCACTGTTGCTTTTCCGTGGGAAACGGACCAGACAAGCTAGCCGTTTCTGCCTACATCCAATGAGTCTTGGGCAACCATAGTTCACAATAATGGTTCACAATAATGCTAAACAAGATCTATTTGTTCCTTTTGCTTTGCTTTATTTTAGTGTATTTGTGTATTTATTTATTTATTTATTTATTTTTTAACCAATTTTTATTGGTTTCACGTGGTTAATACGTTTATTACTTATGAATGAGTACACACTGTTATTTTTATTTGATGATTGTGAGTGGAAATTCTGTGGTTATGAGTGAGTCAGGAAAATCAATTAAAGCATCAGAACAAGCGTTTCGTTTTTCCAGACATTTGTGGTTTTCAGTTTGAACCATCCTGAATGGAGATTTTCTACAATCATAAATGAATGCTTTGGATTGTAATGAGGTATTTTATGAGCTAATCCTGATATTCTTTCCAAAAGCAAGCAAAATAGTTTACTACATAAAAAGTCTAGAGTTTTTTTACATTCACTTATCAGTTTATCAAAGGTTGAAAACATATATTTTATATCCTGATACAAATTGTTATAAATGTATAAGTTTGTCCCACAATGCTGTTAAATTGTACAAACCTATAGATTTTTTTCATTTATAACCAGAATTTTTATTTCTTTAATGATGCTTTTTGACAATACAGTATCTATTGTTAAATTTATACATACTGTATACAAATAAATTGGGACTGAATTGAGTTTTATTGAAATTCTGCTATTCAGTTGTTTAGAAGCTGTTGTTTAATTTTGTATAATATTCGCTCTGACTGAAGTGCATTTTTAATTTTCTGCAAATTTATATTAATGCATTAATTATAATACGAATCATTTCTATAGTAACAGCTCGGTTACCAGAACTTGTACAGCAGACATTGTAAATGAATTTTGAAAGTTGCTGATCTGGTGATGGTTTCTGCAAGGGGTTTAGGTAAAGCTAAGTGGTAAAGCTGTAACTGTTTCTGACATCTTTGGGACCGTGCAGTTTACACAGTACTCTGTTTTTTTTTGCCTTATTAACTTCAAGATGAAAATTAACAACTTGTGTTTATGTAGGAGCATACATACAATACATACTTATCTGTATGAGATTTTCAACTTGCTGTTGAAGTTAAATAATCAAGTGCAAGCTAATGGAACAAACAGTGAAAAATCACTGTTTCACAAAAAACAGTGAAACTCCACTTAATCACACAATTTCAAGACTCATTATTTTACTATCACAGCAACAAATTTAATATGGAAACTGATCTTTTATTTGATCGCATTAATCAAGTAATTATTCTACAAGTAATTTATTTTCTGATAGATATTATAGAGAAAATCTAAATCATAACAATCTCCTTTTTTGTTTAAAACTTGGCATATAAAGAACTTTTAAAAACTAATTAAAAGGTAGAAAGTTTGCTCTGCTTAGGATCACCGGAGGTTTCCTCTTGTCAAGACCGTTGCTATGGTGACAGATTTCCCCTCCATCTCATTGGTTTAGAGTGAGAACCTTTTTGTAAGCCTGATTTACAGTTCTGCTCAGAAGTTTGCATGCCTTGAAAGTAATTGTCATTGCTATTTATATGAAAATATGACTAATGAAAATATGAATAACTTTTCTTATTTAGGGATAGTGGTCACGTGAAGTCATTAATTATCACATAGTTTTTGACAGCTTTTTAAAACCTGAAATTAAAAGGTAAAACTTTTTAAAACCTGAAATCATTCAAACTACCCTGATCAAAAGTTTACATATAGTATCCTTGAATGTTTGGGCACATTATAAACACATTTTCTGTCTGCGAGAAAATACTGGCAGACAAGTTGCATTCTACAGTACAAAATCTGCGCATTGGGAGGCTCTTGAAGGTTCCAACATAACAATGATCCTAAGCACAGGGTCAAGTTGACCCTCCAATGGCTACAGCAAAAAAAGGTGAAGGCTCTGGAGTGACAATCACATTCTCCTGACCTCAATCTCATTGAGCCACTTTGGGGAGATCTTAAACATGCAGTTCATGCAAGACAACCAAATAACCTACGGGAAGTGGAGGCATTTTGCCAAGGAGAAAGGGCAGCTATACCACCTGAGAATCAAGGACCTTATGCACAATTATTGCACGCCATCATTGATGCCACAGGGGGCAATACATGATATTAAAAACTAAAAGTATGCAAACTTTTGAACAGGAATTATTTCCTCAATTTCTTTAATGTCACGTTTCTTTTTATGATTGTGCCATTCTGTTATGCCTTACTGGAGTCCTATAAAAAATAAAATGAATGTGTTTTCATCTCCTCTGTCGGGTTTCTGTGCATTTTAAATGTCAACCATATGCAACAGGAGACTAGGTAGTTTTACATAGACGCAGGCTGAATTTCTAACCACCAGTCAGGAGTGACCTGAGCTACAGGAAACTGCCAAGTTCAACTTCCAGTTAAAACTTGACTTAAGATAAGAATAGACGTTCTACTGGGAGTCACCCGACTTAACTTAAACACAAAGAGCTGGGTGTTCACTTAGCTATCTAACAAAGGGCAGGGTTATAGGGGCTGACATCCTGAATCACACACACACACACACACACACACACACACACACACACACACACACACACACACACACACACACTCACACGTGGAACTCCTGTAGTGGTCCCTTTTCATTAATGGAAAGTTACATGTGTACTGAATAGGGCTTCATGGCTGCTTAAGTGGATTTTCTAAGCTTGACATTCAGATTATTAAAATATTCTCTTTTCAGTAAAGTCTAGCCCACTGTATTAAATACTTTGTGTATTAAAAATGTAAGTTGCAGTCTAATATCATACCATAAAAATTTTATTTAAAACATAAATATGAGAAAAGAATACTTAATGCAGTGAGGCAGATACTTATTTGTTTACAAAGTGAGGGAGAAGGCAATAAAGGATTCAGTGGAGGTGTTGTTGAGGAGACATGCTCGATGTGAAGTGGCTGGGCATGAACAGCAGTGCAATCAGGGGAACACCACAGGAGCGAGCTGCGGTGAGGAGCCCAAGGTGGGGAGACAGCAGCTGTGCGCTTCCCAGAGCTGGTTGTAGTCATTCGCCTGTTCTGCTGACAGGAGAAAATATGCCTTTGGGGTTTCTCTTGTCGGAACAGAAATAAGAGCCAAGCTCCAGACCCCTTTTGGACATTTCTCTTGCTGAAATGTCTTCTCAAATGTCTGTAAGAACAGACATCAATGTCATCATCTTGGGATTTCAGCAGCCCCCTGAAGTTGCTGATATTGGACAAGTTCAGTGGTGGCAAGCTGCATCCCTAGGGCCAGTGTGGTGGTGTACTCCTGGATGCTGGTTTCCATTAGCTGCCATTACATGTTCATTAAGGTTCACCTAAGAACCAGATATGTCTTTAGATTTTGTTTAAAGATTGGCAGTGTCTCAGCTGTACAGACATCTAGAGGAAGTTCATTCCACCACCGATGTAGGTCACAGAACAGAAAACAGTCCAGATGCATGTCTTTCTTAGTCCCTGAGAGATGGTGGGATCAGTTGAGCAGTGCTGGAGGATCAGAGGGAACATGGTTCAGTGAGGGGTGTGATAAGTGATTTGAGATAAGTGGGTACCGGACCATTGGCCATGGATACTGGGCTTTGTAGGCAAGCATCAGCATTTTTGAATCTGATGCATGCAGCTAAAGTGGAGGGAGTGAAGTAAGGAAGGGTGAAAACAAGTCATGCATTTGCATTCTGGATCAGCTGCAGAGGTCAAATGGAGCACAGAGACAGACCTGACAGGATTGAGTTGCAGTTATCCATTTTGAAAAACAGGCAACTGAACAAGCACCTTAGTGGCATCTGTGTAGGGAAATGAACAAATCTTTCCGAAGTAACTGTATAAAGAAGAAATCGACAAGACTGTGTAAGGTTAGCAATGTGAGAAGAAAAAGATTTTCCAAGGTTGTGTGCAATGACTGAAGGTGTAATCTGTGAGTTGTCCAGAGAGATCCTAAGATCCTAATGGGAGTTAAACGTGGGAGATCAAGTTTCACTTAATGAGCCTCCAATGCCATCCAAGATTAGATGTCTGCCAGACATGCTGAGATCTGAGCGTAAACATGTCTATTAGAGGAAATGTGAGAATGAGTTGGGTGTTGTACACATTGCAAAGGTATGAAAAGTCATGTAAGGATATCACCTTAACAAGAGATCGAAAACAGAAGAGAACCAAGTACTGAGCTTTGTGGGACACCAGTGAAGATTATGCATGGAGCAAGCCATAGCCATGTTGTGCCACAAATTCCAAGGCTTGCAAGGATGGACAAAGAAGTTTTGCGGTTTACCATGTCAAATGCTGCTGAGAGATCCAGGAGGATGAGGACAGATGATAGTTTAGGTGATCTACAGTAGAATTATAGAGTTTATATTCTCAGTGATAGACAGAAGGACTGTCTCTGTGGAATATGCAACACTGAATCCAGATTGGTCAGAATCATTGAGGTTGTTCTGTGAGAAATAAAGGGACATTTGATAATATACAGTTTGTATAAGTTTACAAAGGGAAGTGATACTGGCCAATAGTTTGCTGATGTCTGCTGCATCCAGGCTGGGTTTCTTAAGAATAGGAGTAATCTTGCCATCTTAGATGCAACAGGAATATGATGTTATATAGATGAAATGGAATATGAAATTATATAGATGAAATGGAAAAGTTGATGGTAGTTGTGATGAAGGGGAGGTGGTTTTGTGAGATGGCCTGGAGCATTGTGGAAGCAATTGGACCCAATTAACAGGTGAAGAGAATGTAGGATGACATGCTAGATTATTAGTCAAATAAATGTCAAGGTCATTTGTAACTTTTGCAGTCCCATTTCATTGTGTGATTCTTCTAAAGGTGGGCCTGTAAGGGGAAAACAACAAAAATGCATATAATACTGTACTTCTGTGTAATAGATTCTGATCTGTAAAGGACTGTAGTTAGGTAATATTCTGTTGCCTGTCTCTGGTTCTATAAAGAAGCCAGATCTAGTTTCCACTCTTAGAGGAAGTCTCAGCACTGCAAAACTTTTTAGTGTGACACATCTCAGCCACTCTGTCACTCACCTACTGGGTTTTCTTTATTCCTTTTTTCTTTTTAATTGAATTAGAATGAAAAAACAGAACTGGAATGAGAACAGAGAGTTCGGACTGAAGGAGATGGAACATCCAACAGCTTTGAATATAGGAACTAAATGTCAAATAAAACCAAAATAAAAATTATTTTTCAATTTCTATTTATAGAATTCCATTTTGCTCGTATTAGTGCATTAATGTGATCAAAAAGGATAGAATAATAAAATGTTATCATTTTTTAAATACAAATTTATTCATTCATTAACAAATTTATACTTTTATTAATTTTAATTTGCAGGCAAAAATCTAGAGTTTTCTGATGGTTCATATTGACTTCAAATGCTATCTTCTTCTTCTATACCGCTTTATCCTGTATTCAGGGTCGCGGGGGGCCTGGAGCCTATCCCAGGAAGCTTCGGGCACGAGGCAGGGTACACCCTGGACAGGGTGCCAATCCATCGCAGGGCACACACACATACTGTACGCACATTCACACACCCATTCACACACTTCAAATGCTATTCAAAATTTATATGAGGATTAGGCAAATGGAGGTAGAATTTGTCTAAAATAAAAGCATATACCAGTTACACATAACTTTGATCATGAACATAAGTGCATCTTTATGTGATATGTAACACCATGTGCTCTGTTTATATACACTGCCAGGCTTAAAAAAAAAAAATTTCCCTGGACCATGTTTTGCTATGATTATGCCTGTGGCATAATTTTGATAAGCTTATGCAATGTCACAACCTTTATTTCAGTCCAGAGTATCATTAATTTCTCTCCAAAATCTTCTATAGATCGGACCACTACATAAACCCTTCTCCAGTACATCCCAAAGATTCTCAATGGGGTAAAGGTCTGTGGCAGCCAATACATGTGTGACAATGATGTCTCATGCTCCCTGAACCATTCTTTCATAATTTGAGCCCGATTAGTCCTCGTCATCTTGGAACATGCTGGCACCATCAGGGAAGGAAAAAAATCCGGTCAAAAAATCTGGTCAAGTATGTAGGTAGTCAGCTGATCTACTTTTTTGGGCAAATGACATTGCTGAACCTAGACCTGATCAACAAAACCAACCCACATTATAACAATGCTCTACAGGCTTGTACCGTACGTTAGGCATTAGGCATGATAAGTGCATCACTTTATCTGCTTTTTTCTTAACCTGATCCCCCTGGACTCATCAGACCGCAAGGTTTTTTCCGCAAGTGATCCATAGTCCATTCTTTATACTTTCCAGCAAATTGAACCCTCTTTTTTCAATTAAAGGCAATAATATTTGGTTTACTTAAGGCTACACGGTGGTTTGGTCCAATCCCTTGAGTTCTGTTTGCATTGTGTGTGTGTAAAGGCTCTTACTTTCACTATTAAACATTGTTTTTTTTACATTGCTTTCACTAAGCCTTTAAGTGATCTCCCATCACATTTATTCAGGATGTTTTCCTACCCACTTTTCTTCCTTGAAGATGATGGTTCACCACAATTCTTCCAGGTTTTAATACTGCATTTTTCAGTTCTTAACCAATTTTAGTAGTTTCAGCAATCCCTTTAGTTGTTTTCTTTTCTTGATGCAGGACAAAAATTTAAACCTTTTGAAACAGAGTAACATCTTTGACATGACCACAGGATATGTCTTCTGACATGTTTGCTTAAAAAATGAGAAGCTACTCACTGCATGAGTGAGGGTTAAATAACTTGTTGCCAGCTGAACCATATTATCACTGCTGTAATTATCCAATGGAAGGCTCTTAACTGTTTGCTAAGTTGACTTTTTTTCTGTCTGTTTGGTAAATTCACATTGATTTGGATTCGGATGAGATGCATTTTAATCAGTGATACTGCTTAGACAAGTGAATTTTTGATGAATGAAATTATGAATGGACACATTTTCTCTGTAGGCAAGCACATCAACTTAACAGCAGCATTGGATTTTATTGCTTAATTATAACAAAACATTTTTAAAAAGTTATAAATTGATAAATTACGTTCACACATTATGGTTCCATGAACTTGATTTAGAATTTCATGGCTGTATCAAGGGAACATAAGTAACTTTAATTTAGTGCTATTCATTTAGCATTGCTAAATAATGTGTGAAAACTATATTGTTAAATTAAACCACTGATAAATGTGACAATTATTTCTCGGACTACTTATGCAGCAAAAAACTGGCAATAGAGATATGATGTATATGTGTAAATGATGATCTGATCATAATTAACTTTGTTTAAACTGCCAGTTTTTTATGTCATTGTTTGCCATATTGCCTATACACTTGACTCTTAATCAGAAGTAGATTTCCTGTTTCTGACCATTAAGTGATGTGTGATGAGTCACATAGTGTTATAAGTTTAGTGCATACTGTAGACTGACGGCAGGGGCTTCCCTCATCGTCCTCCCACTAACATACTCCTTTGTCCTCTGTAATCTCTCCAGAACAGCTTGAGCTGTCAGTCCCAGCATGCTTTTCAGGACAGGAGCTTTACCTGAGAGATAACACACAGCTCACAGAACGTTTACCAAGTCATTAAAATGATGAAAGGGCTTCATTCACTCTTCACTCACGCTTTGCTCAAGCAGTGATTACTGAACAACATGAACACTTTGCCATCCTGGCTTGTGACTCGTGACATGCAAATTGTAAAAGTAAAGACCCACATTACATCAAAATGTAATGGTACATACTTTATCCATGCTCACAACACAACCACAACTTTTGTTGTCTTCACGACAACTTATTAATATTATAATTGAAATATTACAGTGTCTCCATGATTACCATTTATTACCATCTAATAAATAATAAACGCATGTAATCATTCATATAGTGAAATTTTCTGTAAAGAGAAATGTTTTCATTTACGATTCCAGTATGAGTGAGAAAAAAAAATAGGCTGTTGCGGTGTTATAAGTGAGAACAGGAATCAACGTGTTTCACAGAACAATTAATGTAATTGAAATGTATTAAAAAAACATTTTAATTTTTAAAAAAATTGATTAAAATTATTGTTCTATAGAAGAATAAAACACTTGATGTTCAAAAAACCATCAACTTTATGGCCATAGCAGCAATTAAGTAGATTATTATTTTCCTATACAGTAACTTCCCTATGATTATCCTTTTAACTTAATAGTGTACTACATGTTACTGATTCTTTCAGTGTGAACAGTGTTATTACTGCAATAAATCTTGAAATGTACAGCATATTCATTATATTCAAAATAAAATAATTTTTAACACTTAATATCTGAACATGTGCTCTGTGGGGTCTTTTCTTTACCATCTCATCATCATAATCCATTTAAATGTTCACCAGATGTAACCATGATTACAATGACCATGCATTATTTCAAGGCTAAACATCCAGATAGTGAGAGCTGAGATTAAACCCTGGCTTAACAAATATTTATTCTGCGATTTGTCTGTGACTCAGCAGGTGAATAAGAGTGACTAATTAGTAAATCACAATGGAAAATCTGGGCTGAATGTTTGCAGTTTGGTCTTTAGGACCATTCTAGCTGTCACAAAAGCACTAGACATAGGGATTTATTTTGTCAGCGAGTCCAGTATGGCCTTGATACTGGATCACATTAGTGAAGAAACTCACCTGCAACTTCTTTAAAGGTAAAAAAGAAATATTTTGTTATTTTCAAAGCACAAAAACTGTTATTATAATTTATTATTCATGGTTTATAATTCATAATTCATTATTATTAAACTAGAGCCCTATTCGCACAGGATTAGTATTACCTGGGGACGTCATGTGATTTAGAGATACCCCCCCACACATACACACCCACACATACACACGCATCTCAATTTCGTGTGGCGAATCTGCACAGGATAAGCAAAGTAAATACTCAAATTTACTGACTTATTGCCTGGATATTATGTCAAGGCTTTAAGTAACATCCGCTTCCTTGTTTCTCAACATGGCTGCTAGTGCTAAGGAGAAAAAATGGCTTTCTATTATTATTATTATTATTATTATTATACATTTAGATGCATTTCTTATATACAGCTTTCTCTTTCTGCACATTGTATTGTTGTATGGTGCATAGCGATATGACCCAGCTCCCCAAATACTTTCAAAGTACTCCAATGCAGCCTCCATTCTATGCAGGATAAAAATGTTAAAAAAGAGAGAAAAAATTTAAAAACATTGAAAAAATTATATACTGTATGACCCCGCCAAATCCTGGCCAAATAACAGAAATGCTGATTCGCACTGGATTAGTATTATCACAGGACCTTGGCATTTGGCGAAATATGGTATGTCATTTGCGGGAGAATTTTGACTTTACAAATTACAGACATGGCCGATTTGAATGACAGACAATCTCTGTAATTATTATAAATGACTAGAGGTCACCAGGTAATACTAATTCTGTGCAAATAGCGCTTATATTAATGCGTCTGATCCCTCTTCCCAGCTGGGAATGGTGTGCTATTACAGTGGACCCTCACTATACAACTTTAATCTGATCCAGAGTCAAGTTTATAACTCAAAGTTTTGTATAGCAAAGCATATGTTCCTATAGAAAACTATTTAAATTCGGGTAATTCGTTCTAGCGACTCAAAAATATTAACAAAAATTCCAAATTCAGTTTTTGCATATGAAAACAATACAAATATTTTAAAAAGACATATTTATGAAGTACGTAAAAGACAAAATAGACAGACATTAAACCTTACTTAACCTTTAATTATGATTGATTAATTATGATGATTATGCCAAATAGAAACCATTAAACCTATGATAAGTTCCAGACAAAACACAGTCCAAAACACAGTATTACCAATGATATCTTTTTAAATTTTCCCTGAAAGTGGCTCCCATTTTTTCTTGATACCATCCTTCTTTACTTTCTTTGCACTGATTGGAGCTATATCCTCACTAAATGTTGCACAATAACACCTTTCTCCACTCACGCAAACAAGTTTTGGCCAGTTACTGGAAATGCGAAAAACCGGGAGTACGCATAACCTTCTTGATCGCTTGCATACCGAAACTGCGTCACATGTTGAAGCTAAAATTTTGGTTCATAAGTCGAAAATTTGCTAGCCGGGGCATTTGTATGGTGAGGGTTCACTTTCTTAGGGATCCGACATAAGGTTTTCCCAAAATTTCCTTTTTTTCAGATTCAGAATTGGGTTGCTGTTTTGCCTTTTTTCATGTACTCCTACAAAACTTCTATCAAAACTCTCGGCCCGGTCTACTGAACACAAAGGAATGAAAATCCTACCTGAACATGGAACTAGACCACAGTTCAGAACATGACATCACCAGTGCTGGATAAATACTGGACCATTATTTTTTTCAGAAATATCAATAAAATTAGGCATAGGGCGAAGATTGACTTCCTCTGTGTCTTCTTTCCTTTGTGCATACTGCCACCTGCTGTATAGGAGTAAAATATACAAGTGTACCCGAGTACAGAGAATAATATTAATGTGAACACTGACAGGGAAATTGGAGTTTCTGTGCAGAGGAGGGGTGGCTGCAGCGAGTGGTCTAAGCCACTGGAAGTGTGCGGACACACACTCACACACTGAATCACAGGGAGTATATCTTTGTAAACGTATGGGAAAGGAATAAGCTACTTTCCATGTTTTGCACAGGAAAAGCAGTGCACCATTGTTCCCCTAGGTCACAATTTCCCTAGAAATTGTATCTTGCCTACATAGTAACATTGTGGCGATGGGCTTGCAGCCAGTGCACACAACAAGGAAAAGCTTCCTCACTCACCTAAGAAAAGCCATCCCCAAAACACAACAAAAGCCAGCAGTAACCAGGCGATGTCCAAAAAAGGGGCGGGGCACCACCATTCACCGGCATTGGCCACAGGAAGGAATCTACCCTGTTGATCGTGGGAGATGAAGGGACCCCGGCGGCACGTGCCAGTGAGTGAAGGGTATAATTTGCGTCACTTATATGGTTTCTCTTTTGTTTTGTTACCAGTTTCCGATGCTATTGTTCGCGGACTCAACTGAGCTCGGGTCGCTGTCTGCAGGCTGGGTCTTCTGCTCCCTACTCCATTCCTACCTGTCCAATAGCTGGTAGTAATAGTATAGAAACATGAGTGTGATTCAGTACTTTTGTAAATAAACGTGCACATACTTCACCGCATCTGTGCCTTAGCGTGTCCGTGAATTAGTGTCCACTACTAAAAGCTTTACATTGGTGGAGAATGCGGGCCGCCACCCAGTGGCTACAACTTGAACTGCTGTCTGCGAAGGAAGTCACAGAAAGGGTGGCCATGGATAAAATCATGCTCACTTTGCCAAGGGAGGAAAGAAAAGCCGTAGGCATGCAAGCCCCATCCTGCCTGTGCAAAATGACCAAGGCCCTCGAGTGTGCATTAGGAACGCCCTCACTAGGTCCGGACAGGAGACACTTCCCTAAAAGAGCCCGCCACGCTATATACCGCCCCCACGACGTGAAGCTTTTCAAAGAGCGTCACGTCCTGAAACGTCGCAAGATGAAACAATGCCCACAGAGCCAGATCACACTCGATCCTCGTCTTCTTGAGGTCTCTGGGCAGAAAGTCACAAAGCAGAAGAGAGTTTGACCGCACCCACCCACTAGGTCCGAGTCGGCGGGGCTCTCTTTCCAGCACTGATCGATACCGGAAGTGCCGTCACCCTAGTGCGTCCCTCTGTCGTCCCAGCTGGGACACAATCCTGCAAGCCCCTCCCGATTACCTGTGTGCATGGGGACCGGCAAACACTGCTGGGGCCAAGTACAAGAGGTAGAAGACGAAATGGAGAACAGCGAAAGGGTGCGACCCGCGTCATATTTTCTTATAAAAAACGGACTACTGTACTACCACACGAGTAGAAGGGGAGAACCGTTGGATTTATTAGTCATCCCACAAGGAAAAGTCGACGCGGTTATTCATCTCGCACACACACACCCACTCGGAGGATACCTAGGAGAAAGAAACACCATCGCAAAAATCAGGGACAGATTTCACTGGCCAGGACTCGACGCCAAGGTGAAGAATTTCTGCCAGCGCTGCCTAGAGCGCCAGAAAACGGCCCCCCGAA
>JAQMYL010000007.1:15911409-15929317 GCA_030014365.1 Clarias pachynema | reverse complement strand
AGGCTGAATGGCTAGTGACTCCGGAAATCCACTAGCCACATTGGCCAGTGAGCAAAAAAGTTAATGTCAAGCCCTGTTATACAACTGCTGATGACCTCAAGATTTCAAAAAGCAAGTTTCAGTGTGAAATATGAGAATTTACAAATTAGAAATATAAGAGAAATATGGAAATAAACTTTAGATGTAAAGGACTTTTACATTTACATAATGTACAAGCAATAAAAATAATGAAAATAAAATAGTAGAATAAAAATAGAAATATAAAAAATGTATAATAAAATAATAAAATATAATAAAATCAAATATAGAAGAGTTGAAATGTAATGTAGCGTAGTATAGTGTAGAACCGTGTCCAGTTATGGGTAAGATAATGTGCAGAATAGTGTGCAAGGTTACACTCAATGGTGAATGTTTTGCCAGTTTTAAGTTAGTGAAAGTTAGGTTAAAAGACAAAAACAAAGAAAAAGAAGTCGGAGCAGTCATCAGCCGACCTCACCAGCGTCATGATCAAGGAATTAGCCAGTGTTCTTTAGTACTAATATTCGTATTGTGATCATGTGAATATTGTCTTTCACATCTAATAAAGAAAAAATTTAGGGAAAATCCTTTGTCCATCATGTTTCCACCCAGGGCTTATCTTCTTTCTATACTGACTTAAGAGATAAATATTTCTCGCTACTGGATAAAGTAAGATTTGTCAGCATGGTTTTACTGAGAAAGAATTCAGCTATCAGAAAATCTCTAAATACATCCTCGTCAGAAATAAATACACTGTCAATACAAACTTATGAGTGTCTTTGACGTAAAGCCCTTCAACAAAGCTGAAATAAATAGATACGTGAAGAATTGAGACATGACACAGATTTTTTTCATGGAGCCTGAGACTGAGGGGCTGCGCGCAAACTCTTTTCATTTCCTCTTTCATCCCCTCACCTTCACCTATGAATATTGAGGAGAATATTCATATCACAGGGATTTCCACTTTAAAAAAAAAAAAAAAAAAGTATAGCAATGTGACGTGAGTGAGGTGAAGAGTTTGATGTCGAACTTGTGTCTATGTCAGTCAGTAAGATTGGTCATAAGGTTGAATAAAATTCAGACAAGTTAGTTGATAAATAATATCGATATCTCGTATTAAATATTGAAAACAAAACAAGTAATATATCCTATGAATAACAAAATTGTGCATTTTTTGTATTTTTTTCATCATTATTATTTTTATTCAAGAATTCTCATAGGAGAAATCTATCTGAATTAATAAATAAATAATGTAATCATTGTTAAACTAACAAGGTAATAAGAGTTAATGTTATTTCAGAGTATATTTTAAATTATTTTAATTATAACTGGTAAAAATCGCATTTTGGACTTTTGAGAAATGTTTCTAAATTAAAAATGTTTTAAAGATCAGATCCTTTAAAATCTCTTTTTGTCCCGGTACAACACAAAACCATGGCATTCTGGGAAATCGGATATGTTACACACCCACCTGACATCTGTCTCATGTCACTGTAATGTGTTTTATACCAAGGTAATCCAGTCGTCTGTACCATAACTTATCTTCATTGTCCACCTGTAAACACAAAGCCATTTTACAGTAAGTGTGAAATGAGTTATATGTTTCTGCAGCCATGCACGGTGTGATGGGTTTTATCCCACTTTAAAGTGAATCAGATTGAGTTTGACATCTTGTCTAAGCACACTTCAAACACAGGGCGTGTTTCAAAATAATTAGACAATCAAGGAAAAGATGTGGATAAGTAAATATGCTTGTGTTTCATAGTGTTTGTGAGAAAACAGTCACCATAAAATTAGTTCGTGCCTAAAAAATAGACGATTCTGACTCAGTGTGTGTGTTATGTTTTTATTGTCAGTATTAAATTCATTATGATCCATTGTTTCAGTGAACCATAATATTTCTGTGTGTGTGTGTGTGTGTGTGTGTGTGTATGTGTGTGTGTGTGTGTGTGTGTGTGTGTGTGTGTGTGTGTAGAGAATCTTTCCTTCTTTTACTTTTGACTTTTACTCTTAACGCGTCGATCAAGTGCAGCGTGTCATGTTGCAGAGAAACACAGACAGTGTAAACACACTGTATGTGCTAAAGAAAATGCAAAGTTATAGGCGTGTAAGTCTGATTGTTACAGCATTGACACTAGAGACTTCTTCAATAAAATGTTAATAAACACATTCTTCATTTTTCATTATGGCAAATTTTGCCGTATGGATGGTTTTCTTTAACCTGTTTATGTAAAGTGTCTGTTGAGCAAATCCTATGAGTACATATACAGTAAATGGTAACTTATTAGAACGAGTGTTGATAAAAAACTGTTATTTGTAGTTGCATTACTATCAGAACTGCTTCTTAAGAAAATGATTGAATAAGAAAATATTGATCAATAGAATGTCCCATATGTAGAGAACATTTGTCATATCCAGTAGAAAAAATGTTTTGCAAAAAAAAACATGTCTTGTCCTATTGATTTAATGACTAATTTATAGAATACATTGTGGTGTTTAGTGCTAAAAAGAACCGTGCAGTTTCACGGCCTCCATGGAAACCTTGTGTCTGCTGAGACACTGATAAGCACCACAAATTAATCTCTCTCACTCAAAATTACAGTTTTCTCTGACAAAAGGAGAGAGGAGTGACGTTTATTTTTGACGGATGCACTGAGGACATTCTGCTTAACCTCTATGTACAGTAGCATCCCATCCTGCTCTCTTTAACATTGTAAGATTTTTTTTTACAATCTACGAACATCTGTGTTTAAATCATTTTATTAATGATTAATGACTTTTTTTTGCTTCAGAGGGTTATTACCCACAACAATGCATAATATTTTTGACTTATTTGATAATAAATTTGTATAATTGTTTGTTTAATCCAATGAACTGTTAAAAATAGAAGGACTTAAAAAAAACCTCCACAAAATCATCTTAAAGACATCGCATTTTTCATGAACAAAATATTATAAAATCTGAGTTTCATGTGTGTGTGTGTGTGTGTGTGTGTGTGTGTGTGTGTGTGCATATACACACTAGCGTTCAAAAGTTTCCGATCACTTTCTAACGCCATGGTTGTTCCTGATCTTTATTTCTTTCTACATTGTATAGCAATGCTGAAGGCATCCAAAATATGCAATCATCTCCTTTGAACAGTTAATGTTAAGATGATCTGTAAAACCTTACTGTACTTGTCTGACTTCATTGTGCCAAGTGTAAAGTTTGTTGGAGGGGGGATTATTATTGGCCCCTTAGTTCCAGTAAAAGAAACTCTTAATGCCTTAGCATACCAAGACATTTTGGACCAATTTATGCTCCCAAATTTGTGAAGACAGTTTGGGATGGGCCCTTCCTGTTCCAACATGACTGCACACCAGTGCACAAAGCAAGGTCCATAAAGACATGGAAAAACACGTTTGGTGTGGAAGAACTTGATTGGCCTGCACAGAGTCCTGACCTCAACCCAATGGAGCATGTTTTGGATGAATTAGAGCGGAGACTGCGAGCCAGGCTTTCTTGTCCAATATCTATGTCTGACCTTACAAATGCGCTTCTGGAAGAATCGTCAAAAATTCCAATAAACACTGGAATTGTGGAAAGCCCTCCCAGAAAAGTTGTAACTGTTATAGCGGCAAAAGGTGGGCCAAATAATAAACCTTATGGATTAAGAATCGGATGTTACTTGAGTTCATATGCATGCAGCAAGTGAATGTTCTCTGTTATTATTTGTACAGATGCAGTTTCACGAACCTCAGTGATGTTCCATGTTCTTTTAGACATAAGAGGCTTTCTCCTAGCAATACATCCAAACAAACCATATTTGTTTAGTCTTCTTCTAATTGTGCTGTTATAGACTTTAACATTTAACATGCTCAGTGAGGCATGTTGGGCCTGAGATGTAGCTTTTGTTTAGTTTCTTTGTTTTTTTGTATTTCTCTGAGCCTTGCACATCCTGACATTGGGGTAAATGTGCTGGGACATTAACTCCTGGGAAGACTGGCAACTGTCTTTCACACTAAACTCCAAATTGTTTGGTTTTATAATCTGTGAATTCTCCTCGGGAAGCACTTATGAGAAGCCATCACTACCAGCTTCCCCGCCTTCAGCCCCTGTAACTGGCACTCCTCAAACTTGGACTGACCACTGCTCACTCAGAAGTCCTTGGCAGCACACCCACTGCACTCCACTTCGTTTCCCCAACACACATAATATGCACACATATACAGTGGAACCTTGAATTGTGAATAAATTTTAATTTGGTAAGGTCTTGAAATACGAACGGTATTGTGAGTAATCGTTTCCCATGCTCAGTCTCTATGCACGTGCATCACTCAAATAGTCAACATCCGAGCACACATATACTGTTTGTTATAACACTGTGGTCATGTGTGTGCACGTAAAGCATTTTTAATTTTATTTTGTATGTGTGCATGTGTGTGTGCGTGTGTACAGTATCTGTGTGTGAGTGAAAGTCATTTTACACAGTAGCCCCCTTCCTCCTCATCTCCTCTCTCTGGCTTTGTCGACAAGCTGGTATGTGTGTCCATGTGTGTATGTGTGCGTGCCTGTGTGTGTGTGTGTGTGTGTGTGTGTGTGTGTGTGTGTGTGTGTGTGTGTGTGTGTGTGTAAGTCGTCCTATACAGAATTTTGTATTAATTATTTTTATATGTATATTTTTGGGTTGTGGAACGAATCATCAGAGTTTCTATTATTTCTTATGGGGGACATTTGCTTTGATATACAAGTGTTTTGATATAAACATGTTTCCAGAACAAATTATGCTTGCAATCCAAGGTTTAACTGTATATTAAAAGTTTATACATACTGTACCAGTTTGAACAATATATTGTAATTTTTCAAAACTATGAAGTAATATATACTGTATGGCATTAAGTAATTGTGTAAGAACAACAAAAACAGCTATTTTAAGACACAAAGGTCAGCTGCTCTAGAGCATAAATAGGAGACGCATCTCAATACAACTGTTCACTGGTGGTTATAAAGAAGTAATAATCAGGAAAGACCACGGAATCAGAAGGTGTGTCCAAACTATTGACTAATGCATGACATGGCCGCATAATGTTATGTGGGTGCTACAGAAAGGACTGGTGTACTTCACAAGATAGATGGTAAGTCAGGCCAGGAAGTTAAAGGCAATATCCAGGAAGCACATGGGTCTTCCAAATGGAACAATGACAGCCATATTTCCAAAGGTGTGGCAAAAAGGGGTAAAGGACAAAAATGTCAAGGTATTAGAGTGGCCATGACCTCAGTCAAATAGAAAAATTGTGGGCAGAACGAGGAGACGTACAATCCAGACTCAGCCCAGTATTAGTTCTATCAGAAGGAATGGACTGAAATTCCAGCAACCTATTTTAAAGAAGCTTGTGGAAGGCTACCCGTAAGGTTTGACCCAAGTTAAACAATTTAAAGGCCATATTAGCAAATACTATCTAAGTGTATGTAAACTTCTGACGCACTGGGAATGTGATGAAAGAAATAAAAGCTTAAATTTAATTTCTCTCTTCCATTATTCTGACATTTCACATCATTAAAACAAAGTAGTGATCATAACTGACCGAAGACAGAGAATGTTTACTAGGATTAAATGTCAGGAATTATGAAAAACCGAGTGTATGTTTTTGGCTATGTAATATAATTGCTTGAAACTCTAGAGACTGCTGTGTGTGAAAATCTCAGCACTTGACCTGTGTTTAAACTGTGCTCCTGCTACCTGTACATTGTACTGTAGATTAATCAGATAATTGTGCAATACAATTATCTGATTAATCTACAGTACAATGTACAGGTATTACAGGTGTACAGACATTCCTAATAAATTGGAAACTGAGTGAGTGGGTAAACAGATGCCAGTGTACTGTAAAGGAGAACACTGTGTTCTGGAGGAATACACCATTTAGAACACATTGCAACATCACTAATGCAGACATCACTTCCTCCATGCATTACCCTGGTAAAGAAAGCACATCAGATACCTGTTTCTACTACTTCATCTAAAATATTACATAAAATACTGATTATATATTGAGACCAAAACAGATATTAAAAAACATATACTACTGAAATATGTATATCCCTGTACAGTTTACTTCACAGGGAGGAATTAACTGAATGGAAAGCAGCAAGAGTAAACATGACTAGACATCATGGCAGTGTAAAATGATGTGAAAGTGAGTAAATCATGATTTTGCACAAGCCCAAGCAGATATGACATTTTTTCCCAGCAATCCCAACAGAAATCCACTTCAGAGTTTCTCTGGACCTGAAACTGTACTCCAGTTTACTCATCTTCCCACAAATCCTATCTGATCTGGCACAGAGAGCAGAGAAGGGCGTAAAGAGGAAGGTGATACACGAATCAAGCATATGACCAAAAACACCAGTGCTTATATATTTCACACATCTATTGAATCATTCTTCCTGCTTACTTTTATTTTTAATATTATTATAACAGCTGGATGTACGGGCGCACCCGGTCAGACGTTTTCTTTTTCTAAATCCACACAGGAACAAAAAGCTGCTGCTTACTAGGATATTAATCCACACTGGTGCAGTTTGCTTCATCACATGCTAGCCATCATTACGTGCACTGAGCTATACTGTACATGCTAATCAACAGTAGCACCAACTTTCAACTCGTTTGTGTAAAAAACAAATGGATTAAACAAATGGACATTTGGAGCTGATTGACTAGCTTAAACTATGAAAATAATAGCCAGCCAATGAATTCACATTTAAATATTGTTAATAGTACTTTACACGTAATTTTCTGTTTTTTTTACATAAACGTTATCCTGATGTGAGAAAGTAGAAAGCAACCGCTACATGCTAATCAAGATTAGCATAACAAACATCCTTGCAAATAAATTACTATGACTAATTATTTCCACCCATAATAATTTTAATAATGGTTACAAGTGAAAAATTTGCATATTATTTATTGCATAATCAACACTGATTAAACTGCAGTTTACTGCAGACAAAAATAAAACATTGTAAGTTTCATTACACGTGAAGATACGTGAAGTTGAATTTCACTAATTATACACATGCATAATGTACATGATTATGCATAATTCACATAAAAAATCGTATGAGAAAAATACATTTGAATGTAAATGAATTTTGAGAAGCCTTGTCTGCAATGAAATTAATTATTGGAGAAATTACACCTTAAAATGGAATCAGAAAAAAAAAATCAATCTTAATTTTGTGGGGGTGGGGGATCAGGTTCATTATATGTGAAAAAGATAGAACAGTGATGTAGACTGATAATGCCAGGAGGGAATGAAAAATGTAAATTAAAAGGAAAATCAAACGTAATGTTTTAAGTGAGAACTAACAGAGCAGCACGAGTTCCAGGCGCTGATTAACTCAGATCCGAAACGCAATTACATAGTCAGCAGGGACGATCTGTTGAGGCAGAATATCATTAATGTTTTAATATTTAACTGTTGAGGAGGAAAATAAACACCAGAATGTTGCTGATATGACATCACATAAGCAGCATGTAGCCAGCGTGTTACGTAAATACACTACATAACTGAAATACAGAGAGGCCCAAAAGTATTTATATTCTATATGAAATTTATAATTTATATGCGCTCTCTCTTTCTCTTTATTATTAATCAGCAAAAGTTTTAATCATTAGTTCCAGTTACCAGTTCCAATGTCAGCAAAACAGCCCAAAAGCATAAAGCTGCAGCCACCATGCTTAACAGCTGATAAAGTGTTCTTGGGCTTGAGTTCCTCACCTTTAATCCTCCAAACATACCTCTGCTCAAAACTTTCCTTCAGAAGTTTACATCCATCTTTGTCCATGTAGTCCGCTGAGGACTTTAGTGATTATATTAAATTATTGGAGCAGGAGCTATTTTGGACGGCAGCCTTTCAGTTCATGGTGATGGAAATCTCACTTGAGTGTAGAAAGTGAAAGTGATGTTCCCACGCTCTCCAGTTCATGTCAGGTCTGTGCCCTGATTGTTCCTTATTATTTGAATGACTTTCCTGTTGTAGTGTCGATCTTCTTTCAGACATTGGTAAAGTGGCTACACCTCTTCATAACTTGTACTTATGAAACATTTTTTTAACTGCTCTTGGAATCTGCAGCTGAGACATTCCTGACTCATGTAAATCTACTATCCTCTTTCTCAATTCTGCACTGAGCTCCTTGGACTTTCCCATTGTACTGTGGGTTGGTCAGTCCGATGAATGTCATCAACCCTTTTTATGTTATTACACAGAAGTAACCAGTGAAGGTATATAGTCATGTTATGTACTGTAGTAGCTGCTTCACTCACAGTCATGATGTTTTCTTTAGAATTTGTCATTACTTAATGAGAAAACAACTGAAAAGAGCAATTATCTTCAAACAGAAGTGATACAAATTAGAAGTAAAGTAAAATAATTATTTGATCTGACTTTGGACTTATTGGTCTTATTTATAGCTCTGTCTTTTGATTCATACTGAAAAGAAGGACAGAAAAAAGAAAAGAAACAAAAACTAGCTACCAATCATAACAACATGTTCGATTCAATTTCTAATTTAAAGTGAATTTGCTTTCTCACTCCATTTGACTCGTTTTAGAGTTCACTTAGATATAAATATACTTTCTGTCATCCAGAGACTGAAAGGGAACTTGTTGCTGTCTCAATTCAACTCTCTCTCAAATCAATCCTCTGAATCTCTATGTCTGTCTCTTCCACTTTCTCTATCTCTCTCTATTTGTCTCTCCCTCCCTACCTCACTCTCCCTACCCCTCTAGCTTTGTCTCTCACTCACTTATCATTTTCTCACCCATTCATTTCTCTGTGTTTTTAATAATGAATCCAGCTGTTTGGTTATTTTAGACCAGGTACAGCTGGTATGTTAATGGATTTATCTCAGTTCGTCATGGCTGCTCTTTCAGACCCTGCTCATAAATCACTCTTACACATAAGTGTGTGTATAAACATAATGGATGTGAGGTCACGACCTCCATCAGAGCCTGCATGTGGCCTGTGTGATAACATGCACTCATCCTGTGCTCTTTTTGTCCTCCAGCACAGCACGTCAGTCCTCCTATTTTTATGCAAATACATTATTAATAAATTAAAGATTACACATAGGTGAGAAAGTTCTGGCAGCTGTTGTCATGTGGATAACAAGACAACTTGATAATAGAAGGTTTGGAGTAAATAAGATCACATAGTTTCAGGATGTTTCAGTACTGTATCTTCTGGTGTGGGTGTGATAATGTAATTGTTACCACTCTTTTGATGATCTTATCCAAAGGTGACAGAATCGAAAATTTTTAATTCAGAATAGAACAGAATTCAGAACAATGCCAGCTGATAAATAATCTGTACCTATTTTCTTTCTTTCTTTTATTACATAAATAATTATTATTTTGGAAAGGATGAACTGATATTGTTTATTGATTATTTCCTGATAACAGCAATTTGTCATTTTGTCAACTGTCAAATTGTATAGTCACATTCAGGGTTGTGGAACATCCACCAAACCTACGTTCATATTTATAATGTAGCTGTAATATACTTTCATTAATTCACTTGCCTCCCTTTTTATTCTTTCTTAAAGTAAGTGTTTCTTGAAGTGTTTAAATGATTTACCTCTGTCTAAAACTGGAGAGTCTTTCTTTAAATTTTAAATAAACTCACAGAAACCTTCACCATGTCTTCACCATGTCAATCTGTTTATGCAGAGAATCCACCATATAAGTCCCTGTGAATAAGCTGCTACTATAGAAATGACAACATATTTCAATATTAACTTGTGATTTACAGCTGCACCCCTATCAAAGCTGCTTTTTTTTTTTTTAATCAAGCAAAAGTATTGAAACAAGCTTTAGGAAATGTTGTGGCAAGCCTGCTTCCTTACTTCTAAGGAAGAGGTTCTTTTTTTCCCCTGAAAAATAATGATAATTGTTATGGATAAAAAAAAGTATGCATTTTACTATATTTTATTGACCACTTTAGTTACAGTATTATTAGTATTATTATTATTATTAGTAGTAGTAGTAGTAGTAGTAGTAGTAGTAATAATAATAATAATAATAATAATAATAATAATGCTACTTTGTAGTGATCACTGCTTTATAGACAATGTTTGGCCTTTTACTTATTTATTTATTTATTTGCTTGTTTATTAGGTTTTTTGATACTGGTATAAAATCTAAACCAGCAGCCTTGAATTATGAGCATTACCGCAGTGGTACAGTATTCCACATCCTTACATGTTAGTTGTCATTTATGCTATTTCAGCTTCCTGTAGTCATACATTACCAAAATTACAAAAGAAGACAGAGACGGGCCAAGAAACTGCAGATGACACTTATAGATATGACTCAAACTCAGTCTGCTTCCTTGTATCACACCTGCATATTGCATAAACGTGTTTCTCGAATTTTCATCATGTCACTTTGATCGATTGGTCATGAAACCAAACCCTTATTCATGTACAAACTAGAGTGGTGCAAAGGTGATGAAAGATAAACTTTTTATATTTACCGAGTCACTTCCTTTTGATCACTGCTAATCTCAGTGTTCTCAGTGTTAAATCTCTGTTTATATTACACCTTAGAATTATCCCTAGACTGGCAATGGGAATGTTCAAAAGTAAGTTCCCCCAATGAATTGAAGCTTATCTGAACCATTGTGAAAAATCATTAATGTCCTGCACATTAAAACATGTCAAAATTAAGAGGAGCTAGAGTTACCAAGTGGCACAAAAGAAAAAGTGATGAGATTAGGGAGAATTAAGGAGAGGATGTCATGGAGAGAAAATAAGGCTAATGCAGTTGTACTTTAATAAACAGTGGCACTTAATATGAAGAGGAACTGTGTCACAAATTAACTGGCCATGCTTCTGGGGGAATGGATGACATACAGTACGTGCATCCCCACACCAATCATAGTGCCGCTAGGCAAACATGGGTGAATACCTGTGAATTTATGCAGGTGTTTCTTGTGAAGTTGCAGGGGGAGGGTCATAATTTTTACCAGCAATTCAACACAAAATACAGAAAAACCGATTAAGTCGGTATGTAACATATGTAACAATGTATTATGTATATTCGCTTGTTTGTCTCCAGAAACAGTTTACAAAATAAGATTTTATCAATCCCCACTGAGTCTGTGAAATAAGTGCCTGGGTAGCATTTCAAGTAGAATCCACACTGAGCCTAAAACAGAGCCGTGTTGGACACCATATTGCTGTGGATAAGAGGAACTTCTAAATGATGTAAACATAGAATAATTTGGTTATTACAGTTTATGTATGTATCCATTTCCAACTGTCTTAAAATCATTACTATAAAATTTTAAGATGATTTTGAGCCTCTGGGGCAGAATAGTGCACACTACACCACTACACCAGGACCAATTAATGCACACTACACCAGGATTAATATCTTTTGTGGTTTGGGTTTGGATCCGACCTTGCGAAATGTACTCTTTTTACATCAACACAAATTGAAGCAGCCCAAGATCAGAAAGAATGATAACTGAACATCCGACATCTTTCTCATCTCAGCTATGATTTTATTCAATCACATATGGTTCCAGCTCCATTTCCTTGTGTTTTTATTTTCACAGCAAACACACTCCTCATGACTTTAAACCCTGTGATGTTATTTTAGAGACTTCAAGGAACTCTTACTGTGTCTGTAAGAGCCTGAAAAGTTTAAAAGAGGGTTTGATATCTCAGACAATTTTACACTGGAATTCAATTTCAGCTTGTTGTTTTTACTAAATAATTAAAAATAGGGAAAAGAAGAGTTCATAAAAATAGGTAAATTTTGCATTATTGTATTCTGTAAGCTAATTATCAAGGACTGTGTATTACAGTACATTTAGCTGTTACTTTGGGTTTTATTTGAATATACGATCCTGTGTTAAACTGATGTACATTAGCAGTGTAATCTGACTTAGCATCAACAGATTTATTTAGATCTTATTTATGAAATATAGCACAATTATAAACTACTGCAAACAATACACCTTCTGTGTATTTGTCAAGTTAAACATTTTTGCATGAACAGTTCACACCTTCAGGGTTGGGGTTCAATTCCAGCCTCAGGTCTGTGTGTATGGAGTTTGCATGTTTTCCTTTGCTGGTGGGTTTCCTCTGGGTAATCTGGTTTCCTCCCACAGTCCAAAGACATGCAGATTAGAGTAATTGGCCTTCCCAAATTGTCCTTGGTGTTTGTGTGTGTGCCCTGAAAAGGTTTGGCACCCTGTCCAGGATGTACCCCACCTCATAGCTTAACTCTGCTGGGAGAGACTCCAGGCCCCTGCGACCCTGTGCACAGGATAAGCGGAATAGAAGAAGAATGACTATATAGTATTAAAGTATATATATATATTTTTTTATCTGCCTGTTTTAGATATATAATGAGTATAAGTACGAATAGTGGGTAAAATATTTGGCTATCTGCTATGTAAAGTGTGTACGTGTAGGATGAGTTGATGAGGGGAAAAAAAGCAAGCGGAAAAACAACCGTGTGAAAAGATTCGTTGAGAGAAAAAGACGATTGAAACTCTTTAAATTAATGATCGATGAGGCAGCTTTCTTTCACTTTAAAGTTCTTGCTGGCTGCTTTGTAGTGCGCTCGTTTATATCGGTGCCATTATACACGCTCTCCCTGCTGTTGAGGTGAAAAAGATGAGAACAATAGTACTTTCACTCCCTTTTCACTGCACATCGTTCCCCCATCCATCCCTCAGCCTCTTTTTTGGCATCTGAGGGTTTTTTTATTTTTTTTATTTTATTGCTCTTGGTTTCCTGGAGTTTCACTTTGCACTTCATGGACTGCAGATTAAGGAGGAAAAAAACAGTGTGCTAGACTGTGAATTTCTATAGTCACTGTTAAACCCCACTGTGTTTGGGGGGTCATGCTTTTTTTGTTTTTTCACTGAGTGATGTGACACATTGTGACACATGCATGCAGCACATTTACTTCAGATGTGTCACATTCATGATTCGGGTTCCTTTGTCTTATAATGGTCTAAAAAGGTGACAAACGATAATCCAGCACACCTCACTACAGTTACAAATTTTTTTTTTTTTTTATGTTGCTCTTTTTTCATTATTTTCTTTTTGACGGCATGCCTATTTTTTAGTTTCAGATTAAATGGATTTGTGTTTGACATGTATTTTGTTGTCTTCTGATATATTTGTACAACACTTTCTTTTGATTTTCTCAACAAACTACTTTTGTGCAGTTCCCAGACCCATTGCTATGGTGGGTCAAGAAGAAAAAAATTAATGAAGGTTTTTAAGAAACTGCTCACGTTTCAAGTGGTTTCAGAGCCCAACTGTTCTGTCATCAAACATTGGAGATTCCTGAATCACAGTGTAAAAACAACAATAACATTCATAAAGGGTTTTACAGCCCCTAGTTGTAGTTTGGAGAAACATTTTACTGTCCAAGCTCAAATTCAACTTGCATACATCTGCTACACCTGTAGATGTACTACATTGTAGTTGTAATGAAGATTCTCAATATAATCTATTGTATGCATATGTTTTTAAAACAATGTATTCTCTGGTTTGTAATTTATTTTTATTATTATTATTATTATTATTATTATTATATTCAATGCGTTGTAAGCATCAAATCATATTTGAAACAATGAAGTAAAACAATGGCATACAATGTCGCGCTGCTTCTCTAGGGTCCGGGTTTGATTTCCATCTCTGCGTCCATGGAGATTGCAAGTTCTCCCCGTACTCTGTGAGTTTCCTCTGGGTACTCCAGTTTCCTCCCACAGTCCAAAGACCTGCAGATTAGGCTAATTGACATTCCCAAATTAACCGTAATGTGTAAATGAGTGTGTGAGTGTGTGTGCCCTAAGACTCCTGGGATAGGCTCCAGGCCCCCTGCGACTCTGAATACAGGATAAAGCGGTATAGACAATGAGTGAGTAAAATGTGAGATAATTAAAAAGTCTGGATGGTATAAGGTTGTGGATTCATGGCAGCTCCTGGATTGGCACTTGTGTTTGCATCTGCTTAAAAAGATACATACCCCTGTGATTTCAAATGCAAAACATGGTAGTGCATTACTTGAGTTGTGTTTCTGTAAGATGCATAGAAAGAAAAGAAAGAAAGAAAGAAAGAAAGAAAGAAAGAAAGAGTCAGTCCATAATTGGAACTGGAAAAAATAAAACAAGTATGAATTGATTGGTGAACTGATTGAGGTGGTTGATTTATTACCAAGGTTGTTTGTTTGTTTGTTTGTTTGTTTGTTTGTTTGTGTTTGTTTGTTTTCTATCCACAATTCTGTGATATACCTGATCATTACATAATTTCAATATAGACCCACTATGGACATCATCATGATCATCACGAGAGTCTTATCCAGCTGCTGCACACATGCACACAGACACACTTTTCTTCTGACAATGGGAAATTTTTCACTCAAAGCATTTGGATGGGAGGAAATGTTGGCACTGATTAATCCTTATATAGTTATTTATAGTAATGTGGGTTTGTGTGTGAGTGGGTGTGTGCAGGTCAGTTGTGCCAAACACACACACACACACACACACACACACACACAAACACACACAAACACACACAAGCACACAACACAACACATTAACACTGAGGACATGGTCCAGAGTGGTAATAACTTTTTAAAGCTTTATATTACTGCATCATTCTAAAATTTATGGAAGTAATCTCCGGTTTCAGTGTTTTATAAAAGTCAGAGTTAAACCTTCAAGTTTTCTTTATTTTTAAATCATATTTGTTACTTTCACTTTGATGTGTAAATGTTTTTATATTGCGAATTAAAAGTCATGCTAATCAATTTATATTATTAATATTACTATTATTATTATTATTATTATTATTATTATTATGAACTACATTGACTTAACTAATTTATCATTTTACAACATAGACGACTGCTCTTTATTTATTTATTCATTTATTTAATTATTTAAATACGTATGTATTTTGCATGACTCACATTTATTTTTAAGTTTATGCACAACAATGTTGGACAACAAACCCACATTTAATTCCTGTTCCCCAGCTTTGTATCAGGATTGTAGAGATTGGTGCAGTTTCCAGAGTGCGAGTGGAAAATCAGTGCCCTTTAATAAAAAGGAGACCACACGTGAGCTCTGTAGGTATTAAACCTTCCCTCTTAAAACTTTATGGAGCTATTTTTTGCTGAAGCTTTCTCGTGCCCAGTCTAATTTGGCCTCCAAAAATAGAGCGAGAGCAGTTTATTCACACGGGGCTCCCCTTCATAAAATGCTAGAGGATATAGGAAAGGTTTTCCCCCAAATCAGGAAGTTCACTCCTTTAATCTTAGCCTCTGGTTTCTATCACTGTACTGTAGGCATGAATCTTACTGATCACATACTGTACATATACAGAGTCATAGACACAGAGACATTTCATGTTCAAATGTGACAATACTGTACAGCGTTCAACATGAATTCCTAATACAGAGCTATAATTAACTTCTGACCTTTTAACAAACCTCTTAACAAGCTATCATTAGCAGCATGTCTTTGTTTTGCCACGCATTTATTTTTGTGATGGTCAAGGCCACTTCCTGTCCCGTAATTTAACATGTCACACTTACGGAAAGTTCCTTATCTGGACGTAAATGTGCAGCTTGGATTTCAGGAAGATATGGAAGATATCTTCATATCTTATCTTCAGGAAGATAAGGATTTTATGTACGATACAGCTTGGGTAATTTACAGTAAAATAGTTATTAATCACTATTATTTAGACGTTTGGGAATAAAAGTGTTCCACATTTAGAATGATGTACACTTTTAGACGCACCAAACATCACACTGCATGAGCTTGAACAGGACTCCTTAACGTCTGAAGAAGAGAGATGCAAATTTGGGATTGTAACCATTCTTTGTTGAACAAATTGAGTGAATCTCCATAAATACTAGACGATTCACTAACTGACAGAGGTGGACTTTCATTTTTGGCACCACCATATGAATGACCGATGAGCAAACCTCATCCATGCTCACTGAATCAGTGAGTCAGATCCTTCTCAAAAAAAAAAAGAATGAATCTTCATTGTGACTGAAAGGTTAATTTAATGAGTGGCTGCTACAGTATATCGAACAATAATGATGCGAATTTCAGTCATAACCAAGAGATTCATGGAGAAACGAGTCTCAATCATACTGTAGCTAAAAGATTCACTTATTCAAATGCTGATTTACTAAATGACAGATGAGGAAATCTTGATGTTGACCAAAAGATTTGTTCATTTAAATACAGTGAAGTAACTGAGTAGTGAGTCATGCTTGGAACCAAAAGATTAGCTGATTCTGTTAATGACAGAAGAACAAATTTCTGTCATGATACAAAGATTTATTGATTCAAACATGGAACACTGGTCATGGTACTCACTTAAAGATGCACTGATGTAATTGCTGATTCATGGAAGCTGTTTTTTTTTATTTATTTTTTTTTATAAATACAGCTTTTCCATATCAGCCAGTCAAGGAATAAAGGAGTGTAACTGCATTTTCAACTAAGTGAAACAAATGGCTATATGCACAGTGACAGATAATGACTCATTTAAAAATCAAATCATATTTATTGCACTGAACATCCAGCGGTGAGGAACAGCACAGAGTGATTGGAGTTTTGAAGGGAACACACAACCAATCCAATCCAAATAAAAGACACGTGAAATGACCAGGCATATACAGGATCCAGGAAGATGACAAATCCCGGGAAAGGTCAACTCGAATAAAAAACTAGACTGCATGTGATTAATTGTCAAGTATCACTGGATACAATTTCCACACAGTGTCCGATGGGCAAAAGTCGTCCTCATTACACGAAATGATCAGAGAGGAGCTCTCGAGTCTTCAGAGGGAAAGTGAAGGTGCAGCAGATTTTTCCAGTTTCCAGAGCCTTGAAGGTTGAAGACGGAATAAGGAAAGAAAATCACCTTAATGGTCGTAATACAGTTAATGCATTGCTCTCGGCCGGGTTTCCCTGAGCTGCAGTGGAAAGTGTTTGTTGTTGGCAGTAAACATGGAAATAAGATCATTGTGTTGAGTGTAATTTAGCTCGTTTCTAACACAGCCGAGAAACTCACATGCCATCTACCTGCTGAGTGAGGCACCCGGGGAAGCAGGGCCAAGTGTGTGTTACCAGGCCCCTTCAGTAAATCCGAATTGCACTACCAAGATTTATTCCAGAACGCCTGTAATCGTATTCCTCAAGCGCATTATCCTTACGGTAAGATCTCATTGGCTGATAGTAACAGTGATGTCTAACAAAACACACAATGAGTAATAAACACTGTGTGTTATGCTGTTATGATAAAATAATCAGTAACAGATGGTGTGATAAAGTTACCGTTGCCACCCCAAAGTTCATTATTTTCCTATTAACAGCATGTCTCCGAGTGTTTTAATCCTTGCTGAACTTGCTGAATGTCCTGAAGATGAACTTTATCTCCAAGTGTTACAACACACTGACGCCGCAGACTCCTTCCATTAATAAACACATTTCTCACACAGAAAACTTTACCATATGTAGGGGGATTCTCTTCCCTGTGAAAAAAATCCCTTTATATGAGCTATTTGTCGCATTTCAGTGTTATTCTTTTAGAAATGATCAATAAAAAAATAAAGATCAGAAGAGATTTTATTTCACCCCTTGTTTTATTATATTTCTGACTTATTACTTGCTATTTGTTGCTGTGTATGTGGGCTGAACGATACTATAATCATCACAGAGACAGTGTAGGAGTGGCTCATAAATCTGTTTTATACAGTATATACATGTAATCATGTTAGTGTGTGTGTGTGTGTGTGTGTGTGTGTGTGTGTGTGTGTGTGTGTGTGTGTGTGAGTCTGTCTGTTTAGCCAGA
>JAQMYL010000007.1:15899309-15911357 GCA_030014365.1 Clarias pachynema | reverse complement strand
ACAATCTGACACACACACACACACACACACACACACAGAGTAAAGGAGTGTTATATAAAGCGCAACTAAAGAATCATCAGCTCGATGAGTTTTGCTCAAGTCATGAGTCAATGATTAGTGCCATAACTAGATTATTAATAAAACATTTATATCTTAGTCAGAAAATAACATCAGCAAATGTAGATTTATATATAATTTCTCAGGATATTATATTATGAAAAACAAATATAAGACATAAAATCATCATCATCATCATATAAAGCACGAGATGGCTTAGCAATCCCACAGTACTGTACATCAAGGCTGGATGAAAATTTTAATAGAATCATATCAGCATGAAGGATTTTTCTGCTTCTGCCTTTTGTACATTACATTTGTACATTACACACTCCAATGTTCAGACTGACGTGATATCTGAAAACAAACAGTTTAAACCAGATGAATGATTAAAAGTTCTCCTTGTGGCAGGAGTTGGACACAGTCCTGTAGGAGACAGCATTTATTTACATTAAATACACATATTTAGTTCACATCAGGTCAAAAGTGTTCAAATTCACTTAGAGGTCACCTCCGTTTATTCCTCCACTCCCAGTTCCTGCTTTCTTTTTTTTCTCTTTTTTTTTTTCTTTTTTTTTATTAAATGCATCTCAGTTGGTGGTTTGACTTTGAGAGCTCTTTTCTTCTGAACTCACCCAGTGTTAGCATCTTTATTTCCTGCTCCTGCCGAGTCTCTTTTCCGGGTGTCCAAGGGCAACGGGCGTGAACGAAGATAAAAACGCCCATCTCTCTCTCTCTCTCTCTCTCAATCATACACACACACACAAACAAACACTGAATAACCTCCTTCTGCCCTTCTTTCATACAGTGTTGCTTCTCACATCACTGTGAAAGGATGAACTGCTGATTCACTTCTAAATATGGTTTATGTATAGTGTCAATGTATTCTGGTATGTCTAATTTCATTTGATTAGTCGTGTGGATATGATCTTACAGGAAGCCTTCAGCAGCCTACGCACAGACACACGCAGACACACACACATACACACAGATTGCATAATCAGAGTATAAGAGGATAAAACACATCTTCATCATTTTTTCTTCATTTTCTCTCTGTGATTTTAAACAGGAGCCTTCACTCTAATTATTCGGATCCATCCATCAAAGTAAAGACGTCAGTGAATCCCTCAATCCCGGTCCGATTGTGTCTGAATAACTTTGATGACCTCAACCGACATTTTTCCCAGTGTGGAGACGGAAAAAGACGTTAAAGGAAAAAAAAAGAGCAGGGTGGGTGTTTTTTGTTTCGTCAGTGGTTTTAGTGTTTCAGGACTTGATTAGCAGGACAAAGTGACCTTTCCAGATGCCAGTCTCTGCTCGATAGATGCATCAAACTCTGCTGGACATTACGAAAAGAAAAAAAAATGCCTAAGAGGCCGTCCATCCACTCCGTCATCGTCATTATGTTTGCCTGGGATTTTATTTAGCGAGGCTCTGAAAGGGCAAGGCTCAAGCTGAGACATGAACACACACATACCACACACAATGAACCTTCAATGTTGCTAATCCATTAACTGATTCGCACACACACTTTGATTCACACACATACTTCTTCCCTCTTATGATGGCAATGAACAATATTATTCTTAACTGCTATAAGTTAATAACTTTTTGTTTGTTTGTTTGTTTGTTTTGTTTGTTTGTTTGTTTGTTTGTTTGTTTGTTTGTTTGTTTGTTTGTGTTTGCATAGAGGGACAGCCAAAGTCCCAAATTCTGACCTTTTTTTTTGTCTGTGTTAAGGTTCTCTTGTTGTCTTTCAAACATGCTGGTAGGTGAATTGGCTAAATAAATTGCCTCTAGAAGTGAATGAGTGTGTGTGTGATGAACTGGTATCCCATCCAGAGTTATTTAATCCTCAGTGACCAGTGCACTACTGATCAAAATAAACAACAATTGTTTATTAAGTTCTAGTAAATATATGGTTTTTTTTTTGTTTTGTTTTTTTGCTTTTTTCACTTAAATTCACAATTTGCATAAAACCCCTGAGGATGGAAATGTAATGGGGTTCTTGCTGAGAATTTTAAAGAAGCTGTCAGTTCCTTTTCACTGTGAATTGATTGATGGTGAGAAGGAAACATAGTTCACTCAGGAATCAGAGTAAAAAATAAAGAAAGAAAAGAATTCTGGACTTTACTCCTCTATGAATATTAACCATGTACACACCATCGTTCTTTTACAGAAATTAATTTAATGTAGACACAATCTTGATTTCAGCCTACACAAGGGCAGAAAACAAAGATGTTAAAATCAGTACAGATGCAAACTGAAATGTGATCGGAAACTTAAATACACAGGAATTGGCAAAAGAAAAGGAGCTGATTTGCTGAATTGTTATGGTGACTTCTACAGTAGATAACATTTAAAGCAACAAACCTGCATGATAGGACTGTAAAAATTGTTAAAGAGCAAACTGAAATGTTAAGTGAAAGTATAAACTGAATGTTTTTTTTTAACTGGCTTACGTATACAGATTCAGAATATTTAACTGAATATAAGGTGTATGTACTTTACATGGTTGGCTGTAACTATGCAAATGCTTAGGAAAAGTAACGTATTGTTGAGGCTTTTTACAAATAATAACAAATTTAACCTGTTATGTATTTAAAAAGGAATATACACAAGTAAAACAAATAATTTGATAATATAAGGATTTTTATTTAGTTATTGTAATGATTTATTTAGTCATTGTTTAATGCAATATATGGATAAATATTCATCCATCCATCTAGGAACCTCTACAGTCCAACCAGGATCTATGGAGGCCAATGGTGACCATTGTATTTCTTCCCATTTTACAACCATGGTAGGTCCTCCGGTCAACATTCACATGCACATTCACACACTGCGGGCAATTTGGGAACGCCAATTAATAAAATAATATTCATGACTTTGGACTGTTGGAGGAAACCGGAGCACCCGAAGGAAACCCACCAATCAGGGTAGAACATGTAAACTCTATGCACACTGACCCCAAGGCGAGAATCGAACACAGATCCTGGCGGTGCAAGGCGGCAGTGCTAAAACTAAGCCACCGTGCCACATATAAATAAATATGATGGGGAAAGGATTTTATTCTGTATTGCATATCATAGGATTCATTTATATAGCACCATTCTCAAACCAGACCCAACAAGATGCAAACATGTCTATAGAAATTTGTTGCCCAGAATTCAGAATATTCACTTCCTTTAGTTATTTTCACTTTGTGAACTGTATTAGCATTACTATTGCTCATATTTTGATTATTAGAATTTAACCTTAAAATAATCATGTTTTTATAGTGTATGTAATGTGATTTTCTATGAGTCTCAAAAACCCAACAATAACTGTACAGTGTGTACACCACTGTTCCATACGTGTCCCCATGTGCCTTCATCAGGGCTAATCGCTTCCCGGGAACCTGAACACTCGCAGTGACATGCTATTTCTCTGTACATTTGTTTTTCTTTTTCTCAAAAAAATCATCTAAAGCTAATCCACTGTGAGAGCAAACTACCAGCAGGCAAAGTCATTCAGCCTAATAATAAGTCTCTTTGTTTGAAACTTCCTGACAGGTGACGAGCCATGAGCCAGCACATTTCATCTGAAAGATTTTTGGTCTCAGTTCAACCCTCAAAAGATTTTAGAAAATCACCTGCAGGAGAAAGTAACTTGACAGATCAAAACACACAAACACACACACACACACATATACACACGCACACAAAGTGGCTACTACACAAGCTGGTGTAGTCATAATGCTGGTCCCAAGCATGGAAGTATAATTGCAGGACATCAGGTAATTTCTCTGTATTCTTGCCTGAAGCTATGGGTAGAGACTGGCACCATATTGGAATATTCAATGCGGATCATTGTTATGAGCTGGTTTTAAGGCTCCGGTGTACTAATCATGTAAGAACTAACCATTACATTTTGCTTAATATTGTCTTCAATCATTCATATAAAATGTACATGCACACACAAATGATTACCAACATCACAGCATTTAAATGAAATTCTATTCGCAATTCTAGTTCTGTTAGCGGATCATATGTTTTATAAACACAGTACCTTTTTATGAGTGTTTTAGATTGAACAATAAGTTTCCACAGCACAGAAGGTAATGCTACATTGCGGTGTTTTGAGTAAACCAATATGCCCGCCTTTATAGCTTTAGCAAAATATCATCATTTCATGTCATGTCTATTATACTTAAATAGTCCCAAGTCTGAATAAATGGGATGGTTGCATCAAGAAGGGTGTCCAGCATGCAACCTTTGCCAAACCAAACATGCAGGAATGATTTGCTGTAGTGCTATACATATATAATATAAAGCACATACTATAACCTTAAAACCATCGACAGGACCCTGAATTACACTGCATATCTTGTTACAGTGACACCTGTCATCAAGTGATCAGTGACACTTTCTAGTCTGATCTCACAGAAAAAGCTACTGTTGCACAAAATGCTGATAAGTTAATGCTAGGTTACAGAAAAGTGTCAGAACATGCATTGCTTTGCAATGTACGGGTCTGTATAACCATAGGCTGGTTAGAGTGCCCATACTGACCCTCTCCTCTCCTCTCCTGACCGAACATTTACCTTATGATGACAGTCAGGTAAGTCACATTTGTGCCACTTATATTGGGGAAGAGATGGCACAGGATACACTATGAAGAGAAGAAAAGCTGAGAGAAGCATTGGGAATTGCAATGCTCTGAGGAGTGTTCTGCTGGGAAACATTGGGTCCAAGCATTCATGTGAATAGAGCGAGAGTTTGATCCATGGAAGCGCCACCTTTACAAATTACTGCACTTAAAAGATTTGATGCTAGCATCTTGCCTCCATAGTTGATAAATCAGAGCTGTTTTGGTAATCCAAGGGGATGGCTGGTCAGTGTTCACACATACATACAGTCTTGTGCCTATGACCGCAATATAACCGTACTCTTGCTGGTGTGATAGGGAAGAATTACAGTAATTACCAAAGGCATTAAATGTAAAGAGGGAGTTTGGAGGACAAAGGTGAGAGCAATTAGCATATTCATGTGCAAAAATGTGCTTCTTCATTATTCATGTGCAAAATAACAAGAAGTTAAATTTTTATATTTTTGACAGGTTCTAGGTGAAAAATAATGAGAAAGAAAAAAAAAGTTCTGTACAACACTTAAATGTAAAACATAAAGACACACCACATTGTAGACATGCCAACCGCTCTGTGGTTTGCAGACAGACTCTCCACATAGCCGAGCTCTCTCAGAGGGGAGGGATGAGAGGTACTTACTGTAGTGTTCTCACATTAATTACAGTTCTAATTACAGCCAATCAGGGGTGTCTGTGAGCTCACGCAACAGAAGGACCGGATAGCACTGTCCTCCGAGTGTGTTACGCCGCCCCCAACCGTGCGTGAGTGAGCAGTTTGAAAAGATGCGGTCGGCTGGCATCACGTGGTTCGGAGGAAACACGTGATAGTCTTCGGCCCTCCCGACTGAGTGGTAGTAGTAGCCTTAATGTGGAGCACCCTAATGACGGGGAGGAATTGGACACGACTAAATTGGGGAGAAAATCAGGGAAAAATCCAAAAGATAAAAAAAAAAATACATATAATTTACTGATCAAATCCAATGTTAGCTTTAAATATGACCTCTTCAACACCTTTCATTTTTCTTATTTTATCATTTTATTCTCCAGTCCAGCATAATACCATATGAACACCTTTCAAAATGTTGTAATTTTTCTTTCAGAACTTTATACAAAGCTCATGATGAAATGGCCTAACAGCTAGAGGTAATTGGAGATGCTTACACACACACAAACACATGCACAAACACAAAGATTTGTGCGAAATAAATTATATTAAGAGTCAGACTTGAGAAAATTTCATGATTGCTGCTATGTGCTAGATTTCACTATTAGCCAATTTTTCTGCATTCTTATCTTGCACACAAAGTCAACATATTCGAACTGTATTCTTCTTTAAATGTTTAAGCTATGCCTTTCTCTAGAAATAAATCATCATAAAATTGCAGAATATACCTTCAGATTACCTTCCCTTCAAAATTTTAGCATACCTGTAGACAAGGTGCTTCTGATATTATAACCTTGATTGACTCTGGAGAACCTGGTAAGATTATCAGCCATGCCCTTAGAATGACTTAGAATAAACTGCCCACCCTGCCACTCCAACACATCTCTCTGCCCACTACCGAGTCACTACCAAGTTTCCAGTCATCTTCTAGGCTGAAAGGGAAATCACGCCCTGGTCATCATCTTGTCACACTCATTGTTTCCTGCAGCATTTACTTCAGTTGATAATCCATCTCCAAGGTGTATATCCCCTGAGTACCAAGACTTCAAGGAAGTGTTTTGCATAGCTAAGCCAAGCATCCTTCCCCTTCACTGGTTGCGTAAAGGGGCATCCTTCCCCCATGACGGCATTATAGAACTAATAGCAGTTGCCCCCTCACAACCATATCTACAGCTTTTCCATGAAAGAAAGCCAAACCACTGATGAGCACACTGATGAAGTTTATTTAACACTTAAAAGAAAGGAACGACCTCAGCCCTTGTACTCTTGATTTCCATGGACCGAAACAAATTACTGTCAAGTAATAAAGGAAAAAAATTACAGACTTTGGCACCACTTCTGGTCAGTTTGAGTACTACATGATGCCATATGGGCTCTTTTGCAATGTGCTGGGTTCCAATGCCTCATTAAGTAACATCTGAGACATGGGAAGTAATAGTGACTTACTTCCCATCCAAAGGAACACACATCAACCATGTAAGAAAGTTTGCTCATGTGTATGAAAACCCATCTCTTCATTGCGGGAAAATAGGAATTTCATGTTTTTAAAGTATTGAAAATCCATTTTTCCATTGCTACATCACTCTCAAGATAGAGGCAAAAAAAAAAAAAACCCTCCATAGATCTCGGTTAACCAAGTCTTTGAGGGCATTCACACCGCCGCATCCTGAAACATCATTTCAGACCCTTCATAATAAAGATAGACGTGTGGGGTCCGTATCATCACAGAGCTTTGGAGAGAGCCAAGCTTTCACTAAAGCTGGAGAAAGCAACTATGACATCTGAAGTAGGGAGCTCCTTAAAGTCAAGATGACACTTCACCCATTCATCATCCACATGCTCTCTGACATCCATAAATTAATTTCCTCCTGTACAACCTAGGCTCATGCCAGAGTTCCCATAGTTTTTGCCACATAGGAAGCACAAAGATAGCTGCCAATAATCACAACTCTCATCCTGCTTAATGGCATACAGAAATAACCACCACAGGCTACAAATAACTCTCAACACACACAAATTTGTTCTCAGTTCACATCATACTCATCTCACACACACTGGGACTTAACCATAAACATTTCTACATAAACTCACAATTCTTTTTATGTATCCCTTCAGTGAATTTTTGCCTGATGTTAACAAGCCTTATATCCAAAGTATTTTTGATATCCTGCTTTGTGATCAGGGTTCTGGTGTTCGGAACTATTACTAACAGGATTATTATTATTATTATTATTATTATGTATTTTTCAGTCATTATGACTGTGTTTCCTGACGAGTGATAAAACAAGACATTTGTTTAATAACAGCTTCGTCTCATTGATTATCAAATCACAATTACTCACAATAGCAAACCACCAAGCTGCCCTGCTCAATTAGCTCCTATTTCCTCTTTTCATACAGGATGAATTGGAGCTTAAAATTAAAGAGCTGTAATGCCTCACCACTGGACAACAATCCCACTCATCTACACACCTACCCATACACACACACACACGTACAAACACACGCATAGACAACCCTACACATACACACAAACACATGCACAAACACACACACCTGACCCAGCAACCTGGACTTTCCTGGAGTCTTAGACATTCTACAGCCTACACAGTACACTTAAAAGGAATCTTGGAGGTGGGGTTGTTAGAGTGTTAGAGTGTGGAAACACTGACAAGAAAGTTTTCTGTTTCCCATCAAGGCAATTCAATAAGTGGAGAAACGCCCGTAGCCATCTTTACATGGCAAACAGTTTCCTCTGCATCCTCCTTATGTGTGTGTGTGCTTAAATGCTTGTCTCATTTCTTTAGCTTCTTTTGCAGCTCTTGATATAATTGTATTACACAACAGCATATATTTGCGTGTCTATAAAACCTGCTGAGCGAGAATTACGAGCCATCTGCAGATAAGAGATTGAATCAGACTGATAAGCGTTTTTATGAAGCCTGCAGACATTAGTGCAACAGCACAGTCATTAAATGGTAATAAAATTCTAATCATGGCTGAATTGGTCAATAAACGTGGTGTTGCAATGCTGCACACAGAAGAAATTTGACTTTGCTAGAAAGGAAATTAAGGATGCCAAAATTTACTTTAGAAAAATCTTCTTCTGATTGTGTGAACTGTATGCCATGCCATGCTCTGTGCAGAGATTCCTACTGAAACTTTGATGCTTGTTGGTGTGTAACCTATAAATTTGCCAATAAACTATGAAACCCAGAGTGCATTAGAGAACAAAGACAGTAAGGGGTAAATAGGGGGATAGGAAAAATAAGCAATCAAGAAGCCAATGCTAACAGTCAACTTGATGCTACCACTACTGTGCTTCACATTGGAGATGGTGTTCTCAGGGTAACGGAGAGATAAAAAATCAAAGCTCAGGCAAACTTCATGAACTAACAAAGAACAAATGAGGACAATCAGGTGAAAAACCAATGAGAGGACAAAGGCAGAAATTAGAGTATGTAAAAAAAAAAAAAAAAAAGTAAACATGAGCACATGGCATTTATCAAAATGCAAATGGGAATACCACAGCGATAGCAATATGGTGTTAACTAGTACAAGCAAGCTTATTAGGGTGGTTGGTCATCTTTCCATCTCAGAGTGTTGCAGTTTGTAGACAACATGGAAAGTTGTGCATCCTGCTGATGATCTGTATTTTGATCAGTTCTTAACCAGCATTTCTGGTTGTGATTTACAGAATCAGCATTTACAAATGTGCTTAAATCATTTAGATGATGGAGGTTCCTAACAAACAGTCACAGTGTTTTATTCAATTATTATAAAGTGCTTATTTAGTTAAAGGTCCATGATAGTGGTGTTTCGTGAGGAAAAAAGGAAAGTTTCAGCTCAGGGAAAGATATTTATACTTGATTGAACCAATTTAAATTCATCTGAATCTTTTTAAGGCCTTTGTGAGAGAAGCATAAGAAGTAGCTGAATCAGCACTTATATAATATACGTATAATATGACTATACAGTATAATGTTACTGTACCATGTTTTAATTAATTAAATTGTTTTAATTAAGGGTTTTTTTTAAAGATAATGCACATGTGCGCTTATAAAAGAGGCTATTCCAGTGTTGCCTAATTGAACTTGTTCAATTCAATCATGAACTTTCACATGCATCTTAAGCATACTAATTTAAAATATACATATATATGAGCAAAAGCCTGTTTCCTGCTCAATGGGTGTTAGGAATTCATGACTTTATCAATTTAATTGATAAATGCTGAGTGTTGGAAAGGATCATTTGAAAAGCTGAAAGTAATAAATGTACCTTATGCAAAAAGACAAAAATAGGTTTCATTGTCAGAGTTATTTAGTAAATTAAAGGATATAACAGTTTCTCATTAATTATACCACTAATTTAATTGAACACACTTTTGCAGGCTCATTTCTAAGATGACTTCAGGTATCTAACAGAATCTTTTTCAATTGCTTGTCTGAACAAGGGATCGCCATAAAGAAGAACAGATAAAACAGAGTCCTAGTAACTTATGATGAGCTAGATAATGAAACTCAAACACTGCAGGAATATACTATAAATCTGTGTCGAATATGAACAAACAGAGTATGAGGCCTGTTCTGAACATCAGGCTGCTTCATGACAAAGTGTGCATAATAAGTCTACTTTATGAGTGTACATTAATGAGAGGACAATGTGTCCTTCCCTGAGAGATTTCAGTATGCGGCCATCAGAAGCATTACAGGATGTCCCCAAAAGTTTTTCAATCATGCCCTTCTTATTGTCTTATTATGGTCTTAATAGTGAGCACTAATACATTGTACTTAAGATCAGTTACATGCTTTAAAAGGGTTCACATTCTTTTCAAATTCATGGTATATTCCTGTAAAGTGTCAAATGGTGTATTCCTGTGGGCAAAAAAGCAAATCATACATACATCTTTGACATGAGTTTTTTGTTTTTTTTTAATGAATGTCTGCCATCTTCTGGACAACCAGTGAATGTTGAACATTTTCCCTTTTAACCTACTGAACATAGCTGACAAAAATATTCTCAAAACTGTTCCTTAGAACTGCATCAAATGCAAAATTATTTCCAACACGAATCATTCTGCATTTGATTTAGATGCTCCATAACAAATCTTAATTTTCAACTGATTTTGGAGTGGAATGTTCTTTAAAAATTAACCAATTTAATAATTTAAATCAGTTTTCTAGTTGGCTATAGTCCCATGTACCATTGACATCTTAATCTGTAATCACAGGAATATTAAGCTGCTTGGAAATGGTCTTTAGCCTTTACTTTTAACACGACTGTCATTAATTTTCTTTCAGATCTCCTTATACAGCTCTCTTTTGTGATTTCTCTGTTCCATGTTCAGTGTGGTACATACCATGTTATCAAACAGCAGAGTGATTACTTTTCACCATTTAAACAGGATAAATAACTGACTGCAAGATTGAAGGCACCTGTGATGCTAATTGCACACTTTAGTTTAAAATGCCACTATAGTCAAATAATTTTCAACATTTTCTAGGGGTATTAAATAATCTACTCTGGCCAGTTACATTAGTTTGATTTTAAAAATAATTTGTTGAATCACTCAAGCAAAAACAAAGCAAGGTCTGATTTTCATTAGTCATTAATGTATTAATTAAATTATTATGTATTATTATTTTTGTCAGTTTAAAGTGATTTCATTGACCATTATGGGTTTTTCTTTTTTTTATATATATATAAGGGTGCCAACAAATCTGTTCATGGAGAGTGACATCAAATATAGGCGAATTGCAATTTATGTCCAATTTCTGAAGCATTTTTATATAATTTTAATAATATGTTACACTTAGTTTTCTATTAAATTGATAGATTTTAGAGAAGGTTTGATAGTGAGGAGATATTGGTATGGGAGACAAAAAGTTGAAAAAGGAAACTGGAAAAAGAAGCCTTGCCATTTAGCTAAATTATAACTCAGTTTAATGGAGTGATGTCACTCCAAAATAGGCAAAAGATTCTTAAGATGATGCCTTCATCTAAAACACGCTTGTATGAAAAAAAATAAATCTGACTTCAATTATTTCTAAAAACCAATTTAGTCTCAACATTTAGATTTTTTTTAATTAAATCACTCATTATCAATTATTATTAATGAGAATGGATTAAATGTGGAATGTTTTATGTTTATTGTTAATAAATACAGTAACAATTATATTGTTCCATTAAAAAAACTATGGAGCTGAGCGGGACAAAAGGGTTGAGTGATGTTGGAGATCTGGACTGACTGCTGTTTCATTCTGTCAGAATGAGATTTTTTTTAGAAACATCTGAAGCACTGGTAAAAAAGTTGTGTGTCATACTTAGGTGACAACCTGACCACAAATCCACTGTCACATCACACTGTGATGAAATGCTGAAAATATTCATTTAGCTCACAGAGTAACATTTTCTTATTTTCTTATTTTTCTCGTTTGTCATTATCATAAAAACATCTGGTGACTCTCTTATATGACAGCCATCTCTCTCTCTCTCTCTCCCTCTCTCTCTCTCTCTCCCTCTCTCTCTCCCTCTCTCCCTCTCACTCACACACACACACACACATATTGTAGGTTTATTGCATTATATTACATTACACTGAGAACAAACTTAATATATACATTTACATTTAAAGCATCCACACACACACACACACACACACACACACACACACACACACACACACACACACACACACACCC
>JAQMYL010000007.1:15870830-15885194 GCA_030014365.1 Clarias pachynema | reverse complement strand
TTAGTCTGGACAGGAGGAGACAGGGGTTTAGTCTGGACAGGAGGAGACAGGGGTTTAGTCTGGACAGGAGGAGACAGGGGTTTAGTCTGGACAGGAGGAGACAGAGGTTTAGTCTGGGCAGGAGGAGACAGGGGTTTGGTTTGGACAGGAGAAGACAGAGGTTTAGTCTGGACAGGAGGAGACAGCGGTTTGGGTTGGACAGGAGGAGACAGAGGACTGGGTTGGACAGACTGAGTAGAGTTTATTCAGAGATCAGGCCGTGATGAAGCTGCAGCTCAACCTCCTGCTCCTGCTGTGCAGATCTTTCTGTCTCCAACTTCTACATCACGCTCATGCTCAGATTGCAGGTAAGAACATTCTCATGTGTGTGTGTGCTTTTATATATTGTCTTTGCATCATTCTAGCTGTCTGTCTGTCTGTCTGTCTGTTCTTTCATCCTTTTTTCTCATTCTTTCTGTGTATCTATTTTCTTTGTTTTGTTTTGCGGGTGTCTACCTTTCTATCTATCACCCATTTGTTTAATCAGTTAGTCCATGTAACACTACATCTTCTCCATCTGTATATTGGTGTATCTATTGGTATATTTGTGTATTTATCAGGTAAATGATATCTAAAAAGAACATTACAATGCAGTTACTGGTAATTTTTATTTACAAAGCAAACAAGCATTAAGAGGTTTACTACACTTGATGCTATAAATGAATAGGGACTCAGTGACAACACACACACACAAACAGTAATGTGAAATGAAAGTGGTTGTTTTTTCATGAACTAAGCAAGCGTGTCTGTGCAGGAGTTTGGGTTCGACACTTCTTCATGTGGGGCCTCAGTGAGGGAGAAGCTCATATTTCACTTTTATTAGCTGCTGGATTTCCCATGTGTGTGTGTGTGTGTGTGTGTGTGTGCGTGCGTGCGTGTGTGTGTGTGTCATTGAGTCTCATTTTTAGGATCAAGTGTAGCAAATCTCTTAATCCTAATAAAGATGTCTAATCATGTGTATTTTTGCTGACTGAAGTCTCTTCATCCACTTTCCCACTATTGTGTTAAAAAATCTTTCTCACTCTCTCTCTCTCTCTCTCACTCTCACTCTCTCTCTCTCTCTTTCTGTTTTTTTTTTTTTTAACGATGTGTTCAACCTCCACTACCTCATGCTGGAAAAATGCAATTCACTTTAATTTCCCACTTAAATGCATCCTGGTTAAAGGAGTTAGTCAAAGCATTGATGCTCAGCACTGAGAGACAGACAGGGAGATCAACATAAACAGACACATACTGTAGTAAGATGGGACAAGACAGAGAGTAAGAGACAGACACAGAGTGAGAGAGAGAGACAGACCAGGAGTCAGACAGAGAGATACAGTATGAAGAGTGTTAGACTTGGAGACATACAGAAACACACAAAGAGAGAACGATAGAAAGAAAAACAGAGAGAGATTTTAAATAGCCCTTTTTTGCATTAGCCCATTATGACCACAGGCTTTGTCAAAAGAAATCAATGTGATTTAGTATTTTTAAAGACATTTTTTCAAATGAAACATTTTTTATAGAAAGAGAGAGACAGAGACAGAGAGACGTCACAGACAGAGAAACAGCTGGTATACATTTACTGTAGATTAAATGTCCCTTAAGTTTTTACAAATATTTAATCCTGAAAATCATTAACATAAAGTATGAAAAACTCTGAAGTTCTGCCAGGTTAGATCATTTTTATTACAGTTTTCGTCGGTTGCCTTGGTGCAATAATTAAATGATGACTGTTTGTTTCAAATCACTGTGAGGTCGACAAATAAATGAGTCATTTAATGAGACCATTCTAAGCATTTTTTCATTGCTTTCTCACAGAATTCAAATTATTGCATGAATTTGTTTTTCACTGATGACATGATGCATTCAGTAGGTCTTAGTGATCAAAACTGATATTCTTCATTTTCTAATGAACTATCTTACTCCCACATGTGTATATCAATATGCTGATTGTGTACTTTCATGCATTTCAGTCATAACAAATACTGTATGTCTAACTGGTTGGGTACTTTTCTGGAATTGTACTAAAACAAGTGAAATGTTATCAGTTTAGCTTGTGTTAGTTATCATATAACACATTTATAATTTGTTAATTTATAACTACAAACTTTGAACTATTTTAAGGGGATAAAACGTATATAATTAATTCCTAGTAGCTTTTTCCAAACACTATATGCTACATATTGTAACTGAGCTGATGTTGGAACTGAGTCAGTCTGTCATTTTCCCAAAGAATTTAGTGGTGTACAAAAATATGCACCACATGAAGGGGCCAATAACCCAGTGTTTGGTGGGAGAAGGGGGAAAAGTGGAAAGAAGGCCTTGGTGTATGAGGTGGGTGGGGGGGGGGGTGAAAAGAGGATAAGGGCATTGTATAAGGAGTTTTTGTTTGTTTGTTTGCCTCCCATCACTCTCTTTTTCATTCTCCTCTACTTTAAGATTTTTTTATTATTAGATTATTATGTTTTATTTCCTATTATTATAAAAGTGTTCTTTAATTCTGGATTCTGGTTTGTCAGCAGGTGTTGGTTAATATTCCTTAAAAGCATCTCTGAGAACTATGGAGCTGAAAATAACAGGTTTACAGTATATGACCATTTTCCTAATTTGCTAAAATGTTTTCATCCAGCCAGAAAGTCTTTTTTAAAAAGCCTTTTTTAAAACATTTCACACAGATGTCTAAATGGAAGTCAAAGACCAATTTGACACATATTGTTTGCAAAATGCTCTAATTTCACAAACCTGGTTCCATTCAAAAATGCACTCAAATTTCAGCTGAGACTAGTATGAAGTTTCTGCCATTCCAATAAGCTAAATTCAATTGATATTTTTCAAAGTTAAACAGTCTTAACCTAAGGTTCACTCAAGACCAACTCAGTTTAGCTCAGTAGGACTGCAGAAATTTAATTTAAGTAAATACATTTTTGCATGGAAAGAGAGTTGTGGAACTTGGGTCATTTTACCTAAAATGTACTCACGTTCCAGGTGACAAACTTCATGATCGGTGTGCAGAGCGGCAAAATTTATAACAACTAAGATCTTTTGTAAGCTACTTATATGTATCTCAATTTTGATTTGAAAAAAACTTGAAAAATGTGAACTATCCTTTTGAAAATATGCAACAAAAGCAAATCTTTCCATCAAACATCGCAAATTGCAAGCAGGTGAAAATATAGTTTGAACCAGTTATTACACAAACATACAAAATAAGCTTTCATTTATGCTGTATTCATTGCCATTTGTTTAATTTTAAATAATAGTATGTTCCCAAAAAAGCCAAATAAGCTTATGACAGCAGGAACAGTATTCTCTCCAAATGTGATTGTACCAGAGATTATACAGTAAATGCTATTGTACTATTTTTTTTCCCAATAAGTTTTCCAAGAATTTTCTATTCATTTTGTTTATGTTTTCAAGTATTGCCATGCCAATGAAGGACTGTTTACATGCAAGATCTAAGACAAATTCATTACATTACATTTTTGACATTTGGCAGGCACCCTTATCCAAAGAAAATTATTTTTATTACATTTTACATCGGAGCAGTTGAGGGCCAACAGCAGCAGCTTGGTGGTGCTGTGTTTTAATCCGACTTTCTGAATAGTAATCCAATGTCTTAACCACTGAGCGGCCCCAAAAACTCAGAAAGGTAAAATAATAATGAATTATAGAAATATAATGAAGCACCAATAAGGGCCAACAGTTGGTTTGGGCAATGAAAACCACCTCTAGAGATGACAGAACACATAGTGATATTGGTTCCATTCAGTCCTGGCATCATAACAGTGTGAGTCTCCCCAATGATCCTTCCATCAATGAGTTTAAAACTGACTTCATCTAATTATTCCAGTTGCATGGAACTATACTATATGACAAAGAATTAAGCAAAAAAAAAAAACTTTACCTGTACACACTGGAATCTTGCATCTTTCATGTGTCAAACTTTGATTCTTCATTCTGAAATGGTTTCCATTATGGACTTGATCAGTAGTAGCCAAACTTACACTGTTAATATTTTTTAATGTTTCCTTATTTGTAATTACTGTTACCTTGTTTTACCCATTCTAATTGCACTGTTTGCAACAACTGTATCTGTAATCTCAGCCTCCTGTTCAGCATTAAAGATCAAATTGTTCAAAGTCTCCTGGGATAGGCTCTAGTCCCCCTGACACTGTAACAGGTTAGAGAGACAGTGTAGAAGTGGTGTAGAAGATGAATAAATGAATGAAGGACTAATTACTGGTTAAATAATTAAGCAATTATTAATTAAATAATATAATTAAACTGTTTTACAAATTATACATATTGATGCCACTGGAAAAGTGGCTTGACAGAGTGACATTCTCTGCTGAGCAGGGACGAAAGCATTCTCCCCAGTGGAACAAGGAGAAAATCTCTGCCCTCCAATTTGCTTGGAGGCAGATCAACACCTCAGATAGATCAGTGGGACAGACTGACATCCTTATATGTGCTTGGTAATAGAGCAAAATCAGAGGTGGTTCAGGGTTAGAGGGTGATGGTCTGAAATGCTGTCCTTCCATCAGGGTGGGGGATCAAAGACCATTTTGACAGATTCAGGGACCGAGGTTCCCTGGAAGCAGGAAGCCTCTATTTCATTCTCTAAGCACCCCCAAGCAACCCCTAAGCAACCCAAGGTGCTGCAGTCTGTATTTTGGCCCTATAAACTTAACCCAACACATGAAAAAAATGCAAAAGCCACCTGCCCAGAGTCAGGGACTGAAGCACACAGAGCACAGGAGGATTCCTTTAATGTCCTCTGACCTGGTCATTACATACCTTGATGTGGATGTGGGAGGTTGGCTTGTGGGCGTCTACTCTGTGCTGGGCAAGAGTCCCACTGTTGGTGTTAGACTAGCTCTGACTGAAACGCCAGCTATGCATTTCATAGGATTAAACACCAGCTAAAGTTTTAATTCCTTCATGTATATTAATACATGTAAGCAAACAAGTTTGATCAATGGTCAAATGCTGTGGTATGGGATGAACAAAAACCGCTTAGTAAGTAAGTAAGTTTCAGGTGACAGGATTAACTTAATTTTATCATACATCTAGTGGTGATTTTTTTAACAGCAGAACGCAGGATGTTTAATTCCTTACTTGTAATATTATTTTAATATTGGACTAAATTATGTTATTAACATTTAGTTCCATTACTGTAATAAAGGCAATTCTCCATCAGCATTCTCACATTCAAGTGAGAGCTTTGTATGAATACAATGTTTTGTTTTTGATGTTTATTTATTTATTTATTTATTTATTTATTTGCTCTTCTTGTGAACAGCTGTTTGGGAAGCCAGCCCTTCATACTGGAATCAACAGGCGAAGAAAATGCTGGATGATGCGCGGAAACTACAGCCGTGGACTCACAGGGCTAAAAACATAATCCTCTTCCTCGGTGATGGTGAGTTACAATATTAAAATTTAGGCTCGGACGCAGTGTTAGAGGATGGATAATTGTTAGGTTTAGAGGAGAAATTAGGGCCTGTCATCCAATAACAACAATTGAAATGTGGGTGGGCTTTGCCCCTGCCACAGACAGTTGCCTAGCAAGAAGCTTCTGCATTGCCCAACTGGAACTTTTGTTACACCAGAAGCTTTTGCCCCAAACTCAAGGACTTTTTGTTTTGTAAGGATATTTAAGCCATATAAATACTGATCAATTTTTGATACTGCACAGGTACATCAGAGGGTATCCCTGTATAGTGTCTGTATTTATACACAAAGAAATCAGTCATTCTATAATTTTAGTTCTTCAATACACCACAAGGTGCTACTTGGACACATCATCAGTGATTAACCCGAGGTCGTAGGATGTTTCGGGTCTTTGATCATCAAACACCCTCGCTCGGGCTACCCAGCCGGGGGTGATCAGCCCCCGACTTGTGTCCAAGTGGCCCACTACTCCACGGATCCCGGATCCATAACCATCTTGAGGCCTTCTCAGCAGCCTCTATGATGGTTTTGATGGCTCTTCTGCACAGTTGTCCTTTTAAACCAAGGAGTTTAAGCGTGCGGGGTAATGATTGTCCCGCAAAGCCCCGGCACCCAACCTTTCCAGCCATTGTTACGGCATTCCACCACTATTTCGGCATATTATAAGAAAACAGCTGATTATAAATAAACTTTATTTAAATTATTTTCATTCTAATTATTTAAATAATTCAAACAATATGTATATTTTAAGCATATAGTTTTTGTATAGGTACTTTTTATGCTCTACCTTTTAATTAATTTTTTTATACAGGAATGGGTGTGTCCACTGTCTCGGCTGCACGAATACTGAGAGGACAGATGGATGGAGAATCAGGAGAGGAGACTGCGCTCGCCATGGATACATTTCCTTACCTTGCACTGTCAAAGGTCAAAAACTACATCATAACTCCATCATCATCTCTCCATCATCATCACTTACATCATTATCATCGTAATCACATCACTCCATTATTATCACTTAGTCATCATCACTCATTGTCATCATCATCATCACCATCATCATCCTCATCATCATCATCATTGCATCATTAGCACTCCTTCATCATCCTTATATCATCATCATTGCCATTATCATTATGACTATCATCCTCACTCCATGATCATCAGCATTAGTATCAGCAGGATTACAGTATAATACCATCATTCACTTGTCACCATGATCACTCCATTACTATCTGTCCATCATCATGCCATCATCATGTCATCATCATCAACAACAACAACAGCAGCACTCCCAATACAGCATCACTACCGCATCATAATCATTGTTTTAAATTGTTTTAAGGCCACATAAATATAATTTAAACAGTAACACACACACACACACACACACACACACACACTAGTGTGATTTCTTACTGTCTACTCCGTGTATTTTATATTCAAAAACACCAGTTCTTGGACCTCTGTACAGAAGTGTTTATGTGTTTGTGTTATGTGTGTGTAGGTGGGGGGGTTTGCTGTGGGGTTGTTGGAGAGTGGGTTTTCAAGTGGGTGTGTGTTTAAGTCAGTTGTTTATTTCATATATTTGTGTTCTCTATTTTTACAGAAAAACAGGAAGCTCTACTTTTAGCCTCATGCAGACTTGCAGACAAATAGGAAAATAGTTTTCCTTTTTCTACTCCCTATAGTGTTTCCAGCTAAATTGAATCAACTTTTTGCTAGATTTATGATGTGTTTATGTTAACGTGTTTGTGTTTGTGATGTGTGCAGACATACAGCGTGGATAAACAGGTAGCAGACAGTGCGAGCACTGCTACAGCATACCACTGTGGTGTTAAAGCAAACTCTAAAACTGTGGGTTTAAGTGCGAGTGCCATCCCCTATGAGTGCAACACAACCTTCGGAAACGAAGTATACTCTGTCCTACACCGTGCTAAATTACAAGGTATGTTAAGACACTCTAATAAAATGCAGTGCGAGTAAGCAAGTGTGTCGAAAAGTTTGAGGTGTCGAGAGGAATAGTTTATACTGTATGTTAATTGGGTCATATAACCTGTGTGGAAAGCAACAATAGGTATATTATTTACATTTATGGCATTTGGCAGACACCCTTAACCAGAGCGAAGTAATTCACCCAAATGAGGATGGGTTCCCTGTTGAGTCTGGTTCCTCTCAAGGTTTCTTCCTATTGCCATCTCAGGGAGTTTTTCCTTGCCACTGTCGCCGTCGTCCTCGGCTTGCTGATCAGGGTCTTATCATTCTGATTCATACACATTCACATTTCATACAAACTATTAATTAATAAGAAACTAATTTTAATGATTAATGTCATGGTAACATTGTAATTATAGCATTTACAGCATTTGGCAGATGCCTTTGTACAGAGTGACTTGCATTTTTATCTCATTATACATCTGAGCAGTTGATGGTTAAGGGCCTTGCTCAAGGGCCCAATAGACGGAGTAGTGGTCATGGGTTTTGAAGCTGCGACTTTCCGAACTGTCGTCCAAGCTCTTAACCATTGAGCTACCCCTCACCCCGTGTAAGAAAATAAGGAGGTAAATAGATTCTCTGAAACTGCAATTTGTGTTTGAGTGAGGCACAGGGTAAATAGTTTGGTTAGGATGAAGGACAGGGTTAGTGTGAGGGCAGAATTAAAGTGATTAGTGATGTTAGCTGAAGGCAGGGTTAGAGTGAAAGACAGATCGAGTGAGTTAGAATAAGGAAAGGGGTTTACAGCAATGGGTTTAGGTGGGGTTAGAATGAAGGAAAGGTTTTACAGCAATAGGCAGGGTTAGGGTGAGAGGCAGGGTTAGGGTGAGTGGGGTAGTTGCACATCAAGAGAACTCACTGTAACTATACCTTCTAGAAAAAAAGGTTCTTATGAGATCCTGTTGACAATCAATGTGAGGTCAAACACAGTAACAGAGTAGATGTTGGAGGGCAAAGGTCACATAATGACATTTTGTGTGTTTACGGCCAATCTTTATGACTCTTTATCTTAAGGAACAAATAATTATGAAGATAAGTCCTGATAAAAATTGATGAACTATTTTATCTTTATCCTTTTATCAGGTCCTAACTAATGTGCTGTGAATTTGTTTTTTCCATTAATCAGCTCAATCTCAAGATATGCTCTTACTAGGAAAAGAAGCAGAGACCTATAATTACACACACACACACACACACACACACACACACACACACACTTTCCCAACATTAAGTCTTTAAATCTGCCAACTTCCAGTACCACACTGTTATTTTATAATTCCTTCCACTCCTGAGCTCTGAGTATAGCCACAAAAAAACAGTGTGTGTGTATGTGTGTGTGTGTATGTGTGTGTGTGTGTGTGTGTGTGTGTGTTCAAGTGTGTACACGTGTGCGTGTGTGTATATGTGTGTGTGTGTGTGTGTGAGGTCCGTGTGAATGTGCACAGTCCCTCAGGGTGGCCTATGTGTGTATTTGAACAAGTGTGAAACATGTCCGAATATGCCAACTCAGTAATGCATGGAGAATAACCTCACTGTGCCTTGAGTATTTTCCAGAAAACAGGAAAATGTTCTTTTATATCTTGTGTTTATTAAATAAATGTACTGAGTGTACCATTTACAGCTAAAATATGATGGGTTTCCTGAAGAACATCGTAGGCATTACTGTTTGCTCATCATTTCTGATGTACATCTAAAATCCCTTAAACTAGAATGAACTCTTTAGACCCCATTGTGATTTTTCAGTTGCCCTTGTAGGTTTTATTTAGAATCCCAACAATGCCAATTAGAAACGTTTTAGAACATATTAATAATTAGAAAACTTTGGTTTCTGTACTTGATTGTGCAGAAAAACAAAACACAGAGAGTAAACACTACCTTTTAATTCTGTATATAATTTCCTTGCTCCACTGGTGTACTTATCCCATTGTTTCACTAATGTTTGGATACCATCAGTGTAGAAGCTTTTCTCAATATGCTAGATGTCATTTCTGAAACGCTGGCCTCCTAGGAACCATTTAATGGCCCAAACATGTGGAAATCACTTGGAGTGCAGTTAGGACTGTAGGATGTGGCAATAACTCCCAGTTGAGTTCCTGTAATGTGCAAGGGGTGTTGGTGAATGATTGTGTGTGCACTTCCCACAGAAAGCTGCGTCTTTTCTCCAATTTGGCCACAAGTACAGTAAATGCAGATTTTCAACGCTCAGGTGTACCAATCATTAAATGTTATGAGAACAATTCCAGTGGGGTCTAAGCCACCTTGGCCGGGATTGTCATTCACAGATATACAGTACAGGCTTTCTTATAATGTTTACACCATTCAAATGTTTTACTGCAGCTAAAAGTCTCATCACATTTCTTCTTCACAAGAAATATCATCACAAGTCCTGGTTTGATTTAAACGCCCCTCATTAAAAGGTTTCCACAATGTTTTTTTTTCTAGATGTATAGTTCTACCTGTAACCTTCAAGTGTTACCTTACGCTTATGGTTTTCACTTTTCACTAGAGTGACCTGTGTTTAACCGACCTGTGTTTAAGTGACTTGTGTTCTTATTTGTGGCATTTTTCGTTGTTTTTTCATGTGTGTGTGTGTGTGTGTGTGTGTGTGTGTGTGTGTGTGTGTGTGTGTGTGTAGGTAAATCTGTAGGCATTGTGACCACCACTCGAGTACAGCATGCGTCTCCAGCAGCAGCATATGCCCACTCAGTGAGCCGCAGCTGGTACAGTGATTCCGATTTACCACCCGAAGCCCAACAAGATGGCTGTGTGGACATTTCCACTCAACTCATCACCAACACAGACATTGATGTAAGACCTTACTAACATCATTATCATTATCACTGACACCTCCTCCATACTAGTGTTTATGTAGTTTACAGCAATATATAAGTAATACAAAATACAAAAAGGTTTCAAGTTTTAAAGTTGCGTAGTAGAAGTAGCAAGTTGCTCTGTCTGTCCACTGTGCTTCGGGAAGCTTTTCTGGCGCCAGGAGAGACTCAAGCACACACACACGTTGTCTTTCAGAAAGGTCTCTGTTTATTAACAGCAAAAGATGTTTTTTTTTTTTATATGTATGACCAAATGCCTGTGCCATCGACATATGTTACTACAAAGAAAGTGAAATATCCTGGTGAGATCCTGAAGAATCAAAGGAGAGGAAGACAGAGAGGTGTCTGTCCAGAGACGAATACACAAGGTGTTGGCTCGAGTTAGGGAGAGAGGGGGAAGGAGACGGAGAGAGATAGAGAGAGAGAGACATAAAGAGAGAATGAGAAGGTGAGCGTGGGAGCGTTCGCATATTCAAGAACAGATGCTAGAGGAGACAGGAAGATAGCAGCAGGGAAGATTTAACACGTTAATACCAGGTCTATGAGGAAGAGAGCAAGAGAGTAGAAATAACTCCTTTTTATATAAAATGATTCTTATACATTCATTAATAAATGAATAATGTAATAATCAGCATTATAATGCTAATATAACAAGAATAACACGCTCCATTATACGTCTTGCTATCTTATATGGCCCAAATGCGGATGGGTTCCCTGTTGGGTCTGGTTCCTCTAAGGTTTCTTCCTGTTGCCATCTCAGGGAGTTTTTGCTTGCCGCCATTGCCTTCGGCGTGCTCATCAGGACAATCTGATCCCTTGATTCATACACATTGTCTCACATTTCATATACATTCTCACACTTTGTGACAATGGCCATTGTTAAAAGCGCTATACAAATAAAATTTAATTGAATTAAATTGAAGTTATATAGGTGCCCTTTATAATGCACCTTACAGTTATTGTATAGTATCCCTTACATGAAAGCATTTGCATGACAAGTTGCCATTTGTAATTAAATAATTAAATACTTAAGAACCTTTAATTACTGCACTGATTAATCTGTTTCAGCTAAACAATTCTTCCATGGTCATGGAAAAGATGTTATTGTGCTCTGTGCTTCAGAAGGGTCAAATTATTGGCCTGCATCAATCAAAGAAGGAGATTTCGGAAAACACTAGAACTGGGGGAAGAACTGCCCAGGGCATTATTAAAACCTGGATAAATAATGCTGTCAAGTTTCCAAAAAAAAACATAATGAATGAGCATGATCAGAGTCACTTTCAAAATTGAAGTTGCATTGTAAAAACTAAAAAACAGAATAGAACCAAAGAAAAATTACAAATATTTTATTCTTCTTATACAACAATAACTTACAAATTCTTCATTTTATTTATTAAAGAACAAAACTTAATCTCTCTGAACCTTGTATACTATGTTTGTGTTTCACCATTATCAGACTATTTCACAAGTCTACAAGTTAGTTAATTAGCTATAGCCAACTCATATGGTGTTAAAGATGGTAAATATAAAGATGGTATAAATGTAATATGTAATCTATAAGTGTTTAAACAGTTCCAGTGATCAAAGAGGCTTTAGTTGTATAAGAATTGTTATATATTCTTTTAATTAATAACAAATTTATAGCATGAATAATGAATATTGATATTTATTAATTTTTTTTCATCCTTTATCTTTACTCTATTTGTGTATTAGGTTATTCTGGGAGGTGGACGGATGTACATGACACCCAAAGGTACTCCAGATCCAGAGTATCCATCGTCATCATCACGGAAAGGTGACCGCGAGGACAAAAGGAACTTGATCGAGGCATGGCTGGATGAGCGAAAGGTAAATTACACAACAGGAAGATGTAAAGGGTATTCAGGTTATAATCAGCATACTGGTCTGAAGGGAGGTGAAAGGTTTACAAATAAAACACAAAATGAGTAATAAACAAATATTCTTTATTTATACTAATATTAATGCGTCATGGCTAAAAGAAATCTGTGATGTTCAACTCTCTCTTTAATCTGTAATGTGATTTACAACTGCAATAATGTAGGCCTTAGTGCATTTGATGATGTCTTCCTAGGAGAGTTAAGAATAGAAAAATGGGTGTGAAATACACTACCGCTCAAAAAATTGGGATCACTTTCTTACTCCATGGTCGTTTCTGATTTTTAGTTCTTTCTGCATTGTGAAGCAATGCTGAAGGCGTCCATAATATACAATAATCTCCTTTGGACAGTTAATGTTGAGATCTGTTACTCATGATCTGTAAAGCCTTTAAAGTTTCATTATGGTGCTTGATGGGTTTTGCAAATGTTCTTGACAAAACTGCTTTTGCAAGAACTATTCCAGAAAAGCTGACCTCTGTGTCTTAAAATAACAATTGACTGTTGTTGTTGCTGTTACATAATTACCTAATTCCATATGTGTTATTTCATAGTTTTGAAATCCTCAGTATGGTTGTAGAATGTAGAAAATAAATCACTAAACAAGAACAAAGAAATTTGCAAGTGAACCCAAACCTGAGCGGTAGTGTATGTGACATGTCTTCACCACTGTACAATCAATGCAATATGGTAATATTCAGTGTATTCTGTGCAAGCACTGATTGTACAGTGGTTAAGACATGTCAAGAAGATAATTACCTTTAACAAGCATATAAATAGTTAATGTTTCCTTCTGCCATGTTTCCTTCTGTTTCCTCAGGACAGAAATGCTCAGTATGTGTGGAATAAAGAGCAGTTTAACTCGGTGAATGTGAACTCTACAGACTGTCTGATGGGTAATGTGATTTTGTGAAACTTTGCACCATCATTATATTTTTAGGGTCATGTTTTATATAGCTGTTTGTCTTGTTTATGTAATCTGATTAAATGAAAAATAAATATTGTGGCCTTTCAACACATCTATAAAAATTTCCTAAATTTTGCAACAAAACATGTAAAATAAAAATGCACAAAATATAAAATCATATAATTCGACTGAATTAGTACAGGTTGTTTTGTTATACAGTTCTCACACAGTAGAAAAAATATGCAGTGGAAACTAGCAAATGTTCATAAATAATCATAAATAATACTAACAAGTCCATAAAATTAATTTCCTTTACATTTCCTCAATGTTTCCTTTGCAATATAGTGTGTGTGTGTGTGTGTGTGTGTGTGTGTGTGTGTGTGTGTGTGTGTGTGTGTGTGTGTGTGTAATTGTAATTGTAATTGTGTGTAATATTGTTCAGTTTTTCATCTACTGTGTCCTTCATTTCAGTTTCTCCTTAACTCCTATTTAATCTATACTTTTCTGAAATATTTGTCTCCTACAGGGCTTTTTGAACCAAAGGACATGAGGTTTGAGGTGTTCAGAAACAAAACACGTGATCCCTCCATTGTGGACATGACTGAAAAAGCTATTCAGATTCTCATGAAGAACCCAAATGGATTTTTTCTCTTTGTGGAAGATGAGTACTTTTTATAAAGTTACCAAAAATTATTGTTTAGCTCAAAATAAATTGTCTCTAAATGTCTCATGTGTGCAACATAGACATTTAAATGCTCTGACACTTAAAATTTAAGTAAATAATAAAACATTATTTAATTACTAAAAAAGTTTTTCAAGTTGCATGACTTCAAACATTTTCTGTTATTTTTAATTTTTGTTTAAAAAAGGTTTTCTGTTAATTTTCTTTTTTTTTATGCAATTGCATAACCAATTAAATTTAATCATTAACAATGTTTATGACATAATTATGACATGTTTATTTTATTTGTAAGTGGCAGGATTGACCATGGCCACCATGCTGGGATCGCTAAACTGGCACTGACGGAGACGGTGATGTTCGACCGAGCGATTCGTCGGGCATCTCAGCTCACCAAAGATTCTGAAACTCTCACCATCGTCACTGCAGATCACTCACATGTCTTCACATTTGGAGGGAATACACCCCGGGGAAACCCTATTTTTGGTGAGTAGGCTGGTTAAGCTCAAAACCTTTCTGTTTGCTCGAGCTTATTCTCTTTGAATTCATTGTTTTCTGTACTTTTATTTTATTTATTTA
>JAQMYL010000007.1:15842798-15865283 GCA_030014365.1 Clarias pachynema | reverse complement strand
CCATCTTGGGGTCAAACTTGAGTTGTTTTCGCCACCACACACCGTCTCACCACCAAACATTATTTTCTGTTACTGTCTACCCTAGACTTATAGTAAGGCCGTAACAGTATATATCACAAGAGTTTTTAATGTAGCAGCTAGTAATAAGCATTCAGCTAGTTTGTATGGCTAAAGTTATGCCAGCTAACATTTGAGGATCTAGCTGTCTTTAGTTAGCCTTAGCTAATGTTTTCCCACTTTTTTGGGGGGGGGGGTTCTTTGCTGAACGTAAATAATTTACCATCAACAACTTACATCCAGGTGTAGCTTTTTGCATACACAGACGTTTGTGAACCTTTTCTGTACCTTTAATTTAAAGGTACTGTACCTTTAAGTATATTTAGGAGTTGAGTGAAGAATAATTTCTTAAATAAAGAATTATAAATTGAAATCACAAAAATGAATACATTAGAGAGGAATAAGATTGCATGCATAAACAGTCAAATTATTTTATATTAATACAAATCACTTATACTATTATTGTTACTTTTACTTTTAGAAACAATAAAAGTGATTTGTATTAGTATGAAATAATGCGTTTATGCATGTGATCTTATTCCTCTCTAATGTATTAATTTTTGTGATTTCAATTTTGTGAAGTTCACGAATGTTATATATGCACGTATTTAATCATCTATAAATATAAAAACAGAATATTTAGTACATTAGAGAAAATGAGCCACGCACATGAAGCTACATGTTGGAAAAAATACAAGACTTCTAATATTGTTGAGGGACATAAAGGTTAATAAGTTATAAATTAAATGTGTACTTAAGTTGGGCATAATGGATGACCTTTGGTCTAAAGTGAGGGTATAAAGTGAAGAACACTTGTATGTGTGTATGTGTGTGATTCGTCCACATCCAATTCACACCATGGCTCCCAAACACACCCTTATATCTGGATCATTAATTTTATTTTTGATTAATGCCTGTTTCTCTGCCATTCCAGGTAAGGTTTTTGTTAAATTTTTGAAATAATATATTTGTTTTACAGCTTTATTTATTACAAAGGTTATACATGATGTTCTTAATATTTTTCCACGTTCGCAACTGATAATTGTGTGTAAATGTAATCGTATAAAGTGAAGGGCCATCAGGATGAATGCACAAAATAATTGTGGAAAATCTAGTGTTCTTATATAAATTTTATAATATTTGATTCCTGCAAAATTTAAACTGCAACATAAAAGAAAATTTTAAAGTATTTATGAATAAATACAAGATGGATCCCTTATAAATTAAAAGTATTGTATAATTGTAATAATATAATTACAAATTTTGTATCGTTTTATTATAAGATGCACATTTGATTTTAAATATGACTTATATGAATTTTTTTTTTATTAATATGGCCTTAAAATAACTGTTTGTTTTTTTAATTCTTTAAAAAATAAAAAAACTTTGTCTAAAAATAAATCACATGTATTCTTACAAAACTTTTAATGCCCTTGAATCATCTATTAATCAGAAGAGTTGTTCATTAAAAAACAAAAAACTGCACATAAAACAATTTGCAGTGAATCAATAAGAGGTGTGTGTGTGTATATATGTGTGTGTGTTTGTGTGTGTGTGTGTGTGTGTGTGTGTGTGTGTGTGTAGTGGAGGAAGAAGATCCAAGGTTTTGGAACATAAAAGGAAAGGATGCTCTCATCTTGGCTTTGTCTCAGAAGCCAAATATTCATCGAGCCAGAAATCTCATTCTCTTTCTTGGAGATGGTAAGTCACATGATACTGATCTATTTCAATTAATAAATAAATCATCAAACATAACTGTTCTCAGTAGAACGAACAAACAAACAAATAAACAAGAAAATAAATGTATTAGTAATTAGTATTTTATATATATAGTTACAGTACAGTAAAGTACAGTTTTAGTTATAGTTAAAGAAGACTTTATGAATTTAATTTAATCAGCCTGTGCTGAGCACATCATGCAGAGTGGTTTCTTGGAGACTAATCTCTTCACATCACAGAGGATCATATGAGATAGTGAGCTCTCTCTCTCTCGCCTGTTATTAGCTCCACACAAGATTAGATATGAAGAGAGTAAACCCCCAGTTATTTGGACATGAATCTGAGTGTGTGTGTGTGTGTGTGTGTGTGTGTGTGTGTGTGTGTGTGTGTGTGTGTGTGTAAGTGTCTAGTCTCTGTTTTAGTTTAATAGTTTTCAGTTCTGTTTAGGACAACAATGATTTACTGATAACGGTGTATTGACAATACACTTTAATAAAACACTGTTTTAACACTTATATTTCATAACATGCTAATCAGCTCTTACTTTAAGTTCATCCTGTGCTAACCACCTAAAAGTGAAGAGTAAACAACAATACAAAAAAGAGATTTTAGGTTACATAGTAGATTAATAAGTTGACTTAAAATACATTTTCATTTCATTTCAATATTGTAATTTCAACAGTAAAAGTTTAAAAGTGTGTGTGTGTGTGTGTGTGAAGGTATGGGAGTTTCGACAGTGACGGCTGCTCGGATTCTCAAAGGGCAGCTTGCTGGGAAAAATGGAGAGGAGACAATGTTAACCATGGACACGTTCCCTCACCTGGCTTTATCCAAGGTTTACATTTAATCAATTTAATTACATTTAATTCGGTTCAGGTGTTTAAATCTGTTCAGATCAGTTCAGTAAATCAGTTCAATTAAATTAATTTAGAAATTTCCCCTCTGTGGGACAAACTAAATGTATATCTTATCTTTTCTTAAATTTGTTCAGATAAAGAAATCTGTTTAGTTCAGTTTCTATAAATCAGTTCAGTTAATTTCAGTTTAGTAGATCCGTTCAGTTAAGTAACTTCAGTGTGTTTAATTCAATAAATTAATTCAGTACAGATAATCAGTTCATTTCAGTTTAGTTCAGTTAATCTATTCAGCAGTTAAGTTCAGTTCAGTTCAGTTAAATTTAATTCAGTACATCAGCACATTTCAGTTCAATAAATTAGACCGGTTTAGAAATTCAGTTAATTTACTTTCCATTTTATAATGTTATGTTTCTGTAGCATTTTGTCTACCTACTCTTTTTAAATAAATTTTATTTAACTTTGATTATTTCAATTTTAATTCATTTAATTAATTTTAGTAATTCAGTCTGCATGCCAGGTTCCTTCATTATTACACAGAACAGTTGAGTCCCATAGTTGAGTTCAGGTCAATATAATTCAGCATGTTAAAGTTTTATTATTATTATTATTATTTATTTATTTATTTATTTATTTTTATTATTATTATTATTATTATTATTATTACATATGTTTTGGAAACCCACAATCTGAACTGCCAGGTATTTCATCTTGTGTCTTGTTCTCTGTAGACCTATAATGTGGATCAGCAGATGCCAGACAGTGCTGGTACAGCCACAGCATATCTCTGTGGTGTCAAAGCAAATTACGGAACACTGGGCCTCAGTGCCTCAGCTCGGAGGGGTCAGTGTAGCACTGCCAAAGGCAATGAGGTCAAATCAGTCCTCCACCGCGCCAGAGCAGCAGGTACTGCACATAGGCTTATGTGCTGATAATAAGCTGATACACTCCAGATGAAATAATCCATAATTTCATTATAATACAGTAGAAAGAAATGATAGCATCAGATGTTACCAATCTGTAATCTTATTGTAACCTTGTTGGACTTTAAAATCTTGAAACAGTTTTTTTTTTAAACAGTTTTGCTGCCATCTTGTGGTGATGTCAAATCAATGATTCAATAATTTACAGCAGAATACACAAAGGAAGGCGCATCTCAAATGCTAATTTTCTAGAAAGGTTTTGTTAAAATGCATTCTAAACAATGACTGCTCTTGAGTAAACGTAAAAATAAAATAAAAAAACACCGCATTCTACTATGCCAACTGTAGCATTGTCTTCTTCAAAATAAGTGTAAATTATTTATTTATTTATTTATTTTTTACATTTTAAAATCTTACTATTTATCCTTTATTTATAAGCTGTAAATTTCTTTGAAATGATTAATAAACCTTTTGTAAACATCATACGTCACTACCATCCTGAACAGTAAAAAGGAAAAAGTATAAAAACTGGTTAAGCATTTTTGTTTTTATGCTTTAAAACTGAAGACATTACTATTTATCAGACTTTTCAGTGATTTAAACCTGTTTGATTTTTAGCATAGTCTTATTTTGTTGAATTTAAAAAAAAAAAAAAAAAACACTCTAATGTATTTTTTTTTTACTCTGATCATTTATTTTTACTGCATTTATATAATTTTTACATTTAATTTATATTTACAATTAAAAACATAATTATTAATTTCTATTATTTTACCCATTTCCTTTTATTTAATTTGACTGCTTAATATTTCTCATTCCACTTTTCTGGAACTCTTCTGGGGATCTCCTAGATGTTCACTGTCAATGAGCATATTTTTTATTTATTTATTATTTTTCTTCAGGGAAGTCTGTGGGTATTGTGACCACCACACGAGTTCAGCATGCATCCCCAGGGGCAAATTATGCTCATATTGCTGAAAGAGACTGGTACAGTGATGCTGAACTGCCTGCTGGTTCATCGAGCGAAGACTGCAAAGACATTGCGTACCAACTCGTCCACAACACTGATATTAATGTAAGATCACTTACACTTGTCCATTATTAAATCAGTATTCTTTTACTTGAATAAATAATGGGTGCCCTACCTTGTGTCCTGAGCTGTGTGGAAAATAAAGTAATGTATGGATTAGACAGATTGTTAAATACATTCCTGCATCGTGACTGATTAAAAAGCAAAATACACAGTACATGTGAAGAAGCCAAACATTATGATCAAGACAGTTTTAACTGTGCAACTATATAATAGAAATATGTTTCTTTGTTATTTAGGTGATTTTAGGTGGAGGAAGAACGTACATGCTCCCTAAAGGGACTGCAGATCCTGAGTATCCTACAACCTTTGGTAGTAGATTGGATAAGACTAACCTGATTGATGAGTGGCTTAAAAATAAAAAGGTAAACTTCTTCTGTCCTTCTTCTAATTGTGCAATTTACAATTTTTCATAAAACAAGACATAGCCACTCTTATTCATCAAAACGGTGTGTGTAAAATATGATCTAAAAAACTGTCATATTCAAACATCTTCATGAATCAAACACAGATGAATCAGAAAAATTCTTTGTTCAGATGCAGGGGAATCAGACTATCAGTTTTATGAATTATATTCAGAAAACTGAGACAGTTCTATGAATCAGATAAATGCAAATGAATCAGGCCATTTCATTAATCACAGGTTGAAAAATCAAACAGTTTCATGAACTAGATTAGAACAAGATTTTCAGAAAATTCATGAAACTCATGAATTATAGGCAGATAAATTATCATTAATCATACAAATACAAATGTAAAAATGTATCAGATGTAAATTAATAAAAGATTCTAATTAATCATATTTAAATTAATCAGACACAGAATTTCATACCTTTAATGAATCAGATGCATATAAATCAGACATTTTCATGAATAAGAGCTTATGCTTTGAATAATTGTTTATAAATATAAGCTCAATATTAGATGGAAATTGTTTGGGCCCGAATACGATAGAAATGTTGATCTGCAGTGATTTGCACAAATAAAAAGAAGATTAAAATGAACATGACAGTTGTAATAAAAAAAAAGGCTAAATGGGTAAAGTCTTAAGTCTGATCTGAGCTGCAGTTTCTGAAATTGTTCAAGTAAATGATTGTGCACTTATGTACTTTCTGTACCTATCCTTTAACTGTTTTATATTTTTTCCCTCAGAATGCCCAATATGTGTGGAATAAAACTCAGTTCAACAACGTGGATGAGAAAAATACAGATTATTTAATGGGTAATATAAAGATTTTTTTAACCACAAGATATTTTCCCCAAAAGATCAAGTTCCCATGACTAATTTCCTTACCTTCCATCCTATTTACTTACATCATAAATAAGATGTGAGCCTTTCCCATTTACTTAATAATTAATAAAGCAGGTCAGTACATAAATCAGTGAATGTTTTAGCCATGTATTCTCTCCCTGCTCAGGTCTTTTCGAGCCAAAGGACACCAGGTATGAGCTTGAAAGGAATCCAGAAACAGATCCATCACTCACAGAGATGATGGAAAAAGCCATCAAGATCCTTAGCAAGAACCCCAATGGATTTTACCTTTTTGTGGAAGATAAGTATCCATGCTGGGTGTGATAATGATCACACAGGCAGCTCAGAGGGAAATATCGTCATAAATCTGTGCCTGAATTGGTCCATTGAACCAGTTTTTAAGTGAGATGATTGAGTGTATATTTGAGTAAAAGGGATTAGGCATGTCTTTGATGTGTACCAATCGGTCTTCTCTTTGAGTGAAACAAATTGGATGTGCTGTTTAGTGGGAAAATTGGCCATGTCATTAAGAAATGCAGACAGGGAATGTTATTTTCGTGGAATGGGTTTGACTTTGCCCAGGACAAATCAATGGGAAAAAAATGGGTGTGTATGTAGGACTCAATCACAGTAATGTAACTAATAATATTCCTGTAGTAATTAGTGTGTGTGTGTGTGTGTGTGTGTGTGTGTGTGTGTTTCTACGTGGTAGAATAGATCATGGTCACCATGCAAGTGAAGCTAAACATGCTCTGCATGAAGCAGTGGAGTTTGACCGTGCTATCGCCCGAGCAGCTGAGATGACCAGCGAGTTGGACACCATGACTGTGGTCACCGCTGATCATTCACACGTGTTCAGTTTTGGCGGAAACTCACCCAGGGGCAATCCAGTACTGGGTACAGTATCAAATTATTTTGATCAGAATCATGTGAACAGGAATCTCATCTAAGTAGCCTCCTGCACTGACAGTCTCGAACAGGTGTAAGGTCTGTAATGTTGTGTTTGTTCATTAACACGGATTTCCCATTTATGTAAATTAGTAAGACCCTGTTTTGTGCAAATATAGTATGGTCCCATTTTATAGAAATTAGTAGGATAATTTTAATGCAAATCATACGTTCCCATTATATGGAAATTTCTATGATTCCACTTATTTTCTCTCCCTCCAATCTATGCATTATTTATAGTAGTGGCTTTATCTCCTCTGTAGTTTTATGTCATTAAAAGAATTAAAAATAAATATAAGACATGTAGAAATTATAATGAAACAGCTAATACTAGTTATTATTTATACAAACTTAATGATGCTTGGACAGCACAAGCACAACAGAGACAAACTGGGAGTGTGTAAAATCTTGATATTTGATGTTTGCATAATCAATAAATTTACATTTATTACAATACAAATATGTATGTTTTTCAGGACTTTCTACTAAAATGGGCACTGATAAGAAACCGTTCACTACCACTCTGTATGGGAATGGACCAGGATATCTCTCCAGTGCAACACGGCCAGACCTTAACTACAGTATTACAGGTAAGATTCCTCTAATGTCTTTAGTAACTGTCAGGTCTCTCTTCTGCTTTTTTATCTATCTATCTATCTTTCTATCTATCTGTCTGTCTATCTGTCTATCTATCTATCTATCTATCTATCTATCTATCTATCTATCTATCTGTCTGTCTGTCTGTCTGTCTATCTGTCTGAGTTGCTATACTGTAAAACCACCATAAACATCTGGACATGTTTTTGTACAACTGGATATTTACATACTCTCTCTCTCTCATGCACACACAGGCAGCAATGATTATGTCCAGCAGTCTGCTGTTCCTCTCTCGTCAGAAACTCATGGCGCTGAAGATGTGGCTATTTTTGCGAAAGGCCCGATGTCTCATCTTTTCCATGCAGTTCATGAACAGAGCTACATCGCCCATGCTATGGCATACTCCGCCTGCATTGAGCCCTATGAATACTGTAATTTAGAGCTGTTTTCTGAACCAGACCCAAATCATGCAGTATTTATCCAGCTCAGTATCTGTACAATGCTGGTCAGCCTCTTCACATCTTTCATCCATTTCCTCTAAATGAGCTGTGCTTTCCCATTAAACACTTGTTTCCTCTACAAAGTGCCATGCAGTAACATTTTGCACTTTGTGTTAGTGTTGTCAGTGTCTTAAGATATATTATATCAAATATTTAAATTTAATGTAATACATGTATATGTTATTAGTGCAATGTTTCAACATATCAGTAACACCATTTATAGATGAAGTCTACCAGAGATATCAGCTGCATCTTTAATTTATTTTAAAGCATTTTACTGCACTTTATAGAAATCTGGTGCAGAATAAATTTTTGTGATGTGCAACTGGTATATTTCCTACATATTTTTTTAAACACATCCACATTCTTTGGATATATTTATTACTTAAACATGTTATGTCAATAATGTTTCTAAACATCACTTATGTTAAACAATGATTGGCTGACCATGTGTAGAAATACCATAATAAAAAAAGAATCAATAATGAAAAATAATTATTTTGTATGAATATGACAATATTTATGGTGCACAAAATCGACCATGTAGGACTGTCACATGAGGCAGTTCAAATATCTTCAATATGAAAATAATTGTTTTATAAATTCAGAGCTGTTTATTACAGTCTGAAGCAAGGTTATAGGAATGGCAAAAGTTTAGAGAGCGATGTAAATCAGAATTATGATTTGTTAAATTAAAGTAATGGTTAAAAAATTCTTGAACTGACTATCGAGAAGTGTGAACTTGTGCACAAAAAGGTTAAAACGTAGCCATTACTGCAGGTTGATCACTAAACTCCTTTGTATGGAAATAGATATGATCTGTCCACAGGAAGATTAAAAATAAATAGATTTCATTATTACTGAAATATATTTTTAAAAATGGTACAGAAAAGTATTTAGGCTAACATCCTACCCATAATAATAATAATAATAATAATAACACAATGCAACACAATTTTGATCCTTGAATAGTAATTTCCTTCAAACTTTTAAACAAATATAGCATGGATACTTGGTGAAGCCGCCTTGGAGACCCATTAGGAATGCCACAATTCTGAAGTCTCCAATCAACTCCTAGCGATAGTCATCATACTTCAAAGCATCTAACACGATTAGACACTGCTGTATTCCTCTTTAAGCTGCGCCATGTGAGCCATTGGAAGAGATGCATATTTACGTTATGAAGCAGCGCAGCTTTCAGGCTCCTGCATGAACTGTCAATGCAGAGGCGCCACTCACTAGGGTTACAGGAAATTCCAACTGCTTTAACCAGATCAGTCACATTGTTTCAGAAGCTCATCTTGACGTCTGAATACTTGTGATGCCTTCTCTGATCTGCTACAAGCAAACTTTCATCTAGCAAATTCCACTGCTTGAGTTGCGACATCAAAAGCTCAGTGTTGGACTTTGTGAGATCAAGGCCACTCAGGTCTTTGAGGTCTTTTTGGTTTGAGTAGTATGGTTTACTCCCTTCTACTGCATCTCTGTAATCTGAATCAACTTCTTCAGCCTCAACCGAAGTGTTGCTCGTTCTGAAGACAGTTGCTCTCTCTTTGGAGAAGTAGACACAGGGAGCTCTGTGCTGTGTGGCACTGGGTTGTTGGATGATGAAATGTCTGGATATATAATAGCAGGTGCATTCTTCCCACATCAACATTTCGAAGGGTCTGGAAACTCCTAAAAACCTTACTCTACAAAATTATACTTTAGCAGCTTACCGCTGAATTTAACTGGAATTTTAAAACAAATTTTACAGTTTAAGCAGAACTAATAATAAAGTGTCTTTTTTTTTTTTTTTTTACTTTTCTATGCAGATACAATTAGGAAATAATACTGTGTAATAATAGTAATAATAGTCTGTGCTGAACATATTGGGCTGCAAATTATTTTTTCATGATCTGTAAAGAATTCTCTTACAGACATTGCCTATTAGGTTGTAGGTTATTACAAACTAAAGTAATAAAGTATTAAATATGCACAATCGTCACTCTCTTTTTTCCTGCTCATTTACATGAAAGGTGTGTGACAGGAGCATTCAATTCGCAAAGTTTACAGCTGTGTATGTCATATACTAAAATGTTAAGGCTTTTGGTTGCTGAACTAAAGGTCTGTATTTGTTAGACTTGAAGAGGGTGAACAGACGGTTCCTGAATGTATGGTTCCCGCTTTGCTGGTGACACTGTTGGTGACTTAGTCAAAATTGAAAGCACACTAAACAAGCCTGGCTACCACAGGATTTTGAAGTGACATGCCATGCCATCTGACTTGCACTTAGTGGGACCATCTTTTTTTTTTTTTTTTTTTAACACAATGAACTCAAACACACTTCTAGGCTAGGTAAGAGCTTTATGTCCGAGAAGGAGAGTGGTGGCATACTGTTTCAGATGACCTGGCCTCACAATTACACAATCTAAATTTAGTTGAGATAATTTGTGATGAGTTGGACAGGAGAGTAAAGTAAATGCAGCCAACAAGTAGTCAAGACCTCTCATCATTGAATTCATTTATTGTAAATAGGCCACTTATACACATCGATGCTAACTGCATTTCATTTGCTCTGTACATGTGCTCTGCATAATGACAATGACATTGAATCTAATCTAATCTAAAATACCTGCTCCGTATTGAACCGGAACAGGACGCTATTTGTTTTCTGTATTTTTGAGAATAAAAGTGAAATAAATGGGAAAAGTACAGGTAGACTGCTAAGTCACTTTGATTTTTATGATTGAGGCAAACTGTCAATAAATAGACGGAAATCCCTCTTCTTCCTCAGCCTGTCTGTATGTCATGGTCTCTACCAAAACAGAGAACAGAGAGTGTGCTTCTCATTGGTCATGACTCATGACCCAGGGTTGCATATTGTAGGGTGGCACTGAGTGCGGGGGGGAAATAACGGAAAATAAAAAAATTAAGAAAGTAATAAAGTTCTGTAGATGATGATAATGTTTGCATAATCGTTTTCATGTCACTTGTTTACATGTCACAATTTTTCATGTCACCATGTGGGTCAATTAAACTCATTGGTGCCCTGATTCTATTTTACTCATGAGGCTGACTGAGAGAATACCAAGAATGTGCAAATCTGTCATCAAAGCAAAAGCTGGCTATTTTGAAGAATTAAAAATATAAATCATATTATTGGTTATTTCATACATTTGTTGATTACATAATGTGTTCTGTCATAATGTCAATGTATGTTCAGTATTAATATACAATGCTGAAAGCAATAAAAAAATAAAAAATAAAAGAATATGTATGTATAAAACTGCGGTGTGAATAGTTGACATTTATTTATTTTTCTCTCTCATTCCCGCTCCACCTCTCTGAATTGATTCCATAAAGAGGACTCAGATAGAGAGAATAATCCTGAATTTCTCTTTGCCATTGGAAAGTGTGGTTAATCTCTTCAAATTAGCAAAAATGTCAATTGTATTTAGCTTGATTGGCGTTGGGCCGGTAAACTACTTCCGGCAACATACTTCCGGTTCCTTACTTCCGGCCGCCGTAACGCCGCACTTGAAAAACGAGCGAAGGAGGCTTGCGATTGAGAAGTCTGTTAACTGCACGGATTGTCACGGTCCAGTTCGAGATTAAACCAAAGCGGGAATAGTTCGCTTTTCGGACGCTATTTTTTGTTTCCAGTTTTCCCAAGAAAAGCTAACTGAAAGCCAGACCACACCTGGCAGGGCGTTTTAAAGAGTTTTTTGACCGGCGGTAAAGAGGTGTGAGAGGGAATGGCAGCTCCGCGGCCCATTAAAGGCATTTTAAAAAATAAAACCGCCACCAAACCATGTAGTGAAGTTCCGTTTGAAAGCACGGAACCGACAGGATCCGGCTTTACCGACGATGATCAACAGTGAGTAACCGCAACCTGTCAAAAAACGAGGGAAAATCACAAATAGAGTGCAGTTTAAATATTGCTCACTAAGCTGCTCTTATACTTTGCGGTGTATGTAGTGCGCTTATGTAGGGAGTAAACAGTCATTTGGGATTGAACCGTCATAAAGTGCCGCTTAGCCATGGCTAATCGAGGCGGTTCTGTCTTAGCTGACTCATGTTAGGTGTCAGTGGTATGTTTTTAGACTGTTTTGTACAAAGTTAGTTTCTCGGGTAAATGTAAAAAGCCAGCTGCTTAATTTAGAGAAAGCAGCTCAGTCATCGTGTCAGGAAGATTTAGCAAGCAATCCAGTGTGTGTTCAGCTAGCCAAGCTACATTAGATTGAATCGAATTACTTTATCGACTAACTTAAGTGATGGTTAAATGTGGATGTGTTTAGTGACAATTGTCATTGAGAATATAGAGGAAATAAATTACATATAGAAATACACCGTTTAATGCTCATGTGATATTTCCAACTGTAAAAATCTAACCCAGTAAGGAAAAGTCGGTTTGATCCTACTGATATCGCGATTGCTAGCGATACCAATTGTGAAGCCACGTGTGAGTGCTTATACTCTGGCGTTCCTTTTCATTCCTGTGCAACAAGGCTCAAATATAGGTTGTGACCAAGTTCAATGATTTACTAAAAATAGATGAGTGAATCACAGAGAAGACAAAAAGTAATTACTGCAAAATATTGTTCGATGTGAGTCGGGTGAGTGATTCTCTGTTTGGCCTGAATTTTACGATTCAAAATACTGATTCTCTCAATGAGTGAGGAGTAAATGTCTGCTGTGATCAACATGTTGGTTAAATAATGATTGACTAAAAAAGTGGAGTGAATCTTGGTTGTAAATGATTCACCGATTTGCAAATGTGCAGATCTTGATTGTGAACCAAAGGTGCACTGATTCAAATATTTATTTCCTGAACGATAGTTGAGCGCATTTTGGTTGTGACCAAAAGATTAATGGATTCAAAGACAGATTCTTGTTTGTGGATGAAATGTTAATAGATTACACACTCTGATTTATTTACTGATGGAGGAGTGGCCAAAGGAGTAATTCATTTAAATACAAATTGGATAAACAGCAGAGGATTGAGTCTGGGTTGAATAATTTCTGGAAAAAGAGAAAAATGAATCTCTGGCATTTCCAAAATAAGGATTGTGGTATAAAGGATCCCTTGTTCATTGGACATTGTAAATATTCCTTATGTTCTGTGGTTGAGATGATGAGCACATGGAATTTCATGGTTATTAAAGTTGAATCACTTTCAGTGCTGTATAGAAAATGAGACGAAACCGAATAGCCATTGCAAAGAATATATTGAACACACAAGATATGTTTGCCAATACCAGGTCACTGTCATATTGTAAATTGACTGTAAATTCTGTTTTATTAAATACAAGTGAATTTCCAACGCATGTTTTGACCATGATGTTTTACTTGGGTAGTTGTGACAGAACACCTTCCTCCTCTTTCCTTTTTCTCTCCCTGATCTGTCATTGTTCTTAAATCAGTCACTCCTATTTGAAGGAAACTAGGGCATGCTGCCTTTTAAGTGTGTTTCAGTCTCAGGAGATGAAGCTGTCTTCTGCATCCACACCAGAATAGTTTGAGCATAAAAGGAGAGCCTGTGGGCTTTTTTGTGCAGCTGAGCAGCAGATTTTCTGAAGACGAGGACGTGGTTGATTATGTTGTTTATTTTAAATCCTTTAAAGAAACCCTGTTATGAGCTTTCCCACTCATTGCATCTCATTCTGACACCACTGCTGGATTTGATCCTCCATCATGGGCCATGTCCCACACCACCCACTACTGTGTATTTTAATCCTACAGGGGCATATTTAAAAATTAATGCAGCAATTTTTCAGTTTGCAACACAGATATATAAAAGGAAACAGCTACTCGCTGTGTTTTATTTATTTTACTTAATATGTATTTAATAATCATATTGGCTGATAAAAAAACATGTTTCCTTGCAATGACGAATTATTTGGGAACAAGTCACCTATGCTTTAATGCCCTGAGTCAAGGGTGAACTGATGTTTTTGAGCTAGCATGAGTATCTTCCTATTGTCTGCACAGTTCACTGTGACTTACTCAGAGTGCTTGTTCCACAGGGGTAATGTTCTGTTTGCATCAGTGTTAATGATCTCTCTGTATTTCATGTGATTTCCAGGAAGAAGTCACAGAAATGGGATGAGATGAACATATTGGCCACATATCACCCAGCTGATAAAGACTATGGGCTGATGAAAATTGATGAACCGAGTACACCATATAACCGGTGAGCATAAAGCAACTGATGTACACTAATCTATTCACGCACACACACACACAGTGCAATTCATTCAAGACTGACCAAATGTGAGGCAAGTTTTATTTATCTACAATACAATGGTAATAACAAAATAATGATTTTCCAGGGCATGATTGAAAGTATAACCATGTAGTCAAGGATATGAAAGAAACAGGAGGTTGACATGTGCTACTGTACATGACCAGAAGAGTGAACCAACTTTATACAAGCAGTTCATTAGGTGTTCTGCATTCCACAAGTGGTAATAATAGAGGGTAACAGCACTGGGGAATTTAACTATTATAGCTATACAATGTATAAACGTTATTAGTATAACTATAATCCCTCAGTATCCCAGGTATGATAATTGTTAATTACACTAATTACTGGTTACCAGCATGGGTGAAAATAGGTCTATGTGGTCTACAGTATTTAGAAGTCAGCTACCTGCCAAAATGCACATTAAAAACCAGTAACAGAAGTACTTTCAGCAAGAAAACGCATGCAACACTTTGTCAATAATTGCCTTTAAGTCACTCTGAATTTTTATTTTATTTTTTTTTAAATACCTGAGGCTGAAACCCAAACTCTATGTAACCCCTAATCAAGGGCATTTCTTGATGTGTAAAAACAAATGCTTGTTTACTGTAGCGCACTAGCTTTTCACTTGACGTTATTTGGGTTTTAACTCAGAAGTTAAAAAAGCTGATATTTTAAAGTGAAATAATTGGAAATATAAAGAGAAAATTGAGAGTTAAAGGGCTGTCCACCCCACATGCTGCACACTGTTCTTTAAATGTAATACTTTGACTCCTGTTAATTACACTATCTGTCAGTCTCCAGCTCCTCCAGTGTTGGTTAGTTGGTTCCACCAGTTGTGGAAGTTTGAGGAGCAACATGAACAAATCCTAATCTGTTTATAATAAATGGTGTTTGTAGAACTGTTGTATAAAATCAATATCACGCTCAAGGACGTGTCTACAACTGCATCATAGCCATGCTGATATCAACAGCACTCCCTCTCATATGATCTTGCCTAATTAGAAATAATTTATAGCTGATTATTTAGCAGATTTAGAAACATCACCCTTGTATCCCAAATGCCCTAATATTGCTACCCCCAAATTAGACATCCTGACATTAGCTTCATATTTCTCTATTTACTGTATCTTAAAATGCAGGTCTTACCGCTACATGTTTTCATGTTTTTTTAGTTTTTATTGGCAAAAATGTGGTAACAGCACACTTAGTACAGGTGAGCTTTATGTACATCATTCCTGACTAATTTATGCTCCTTAAAATGTGTTTCTATATCCTGTGAATGGTAAGGATGATGATTATAAATGACTGTGCTTTTTTCAGGATGGTAGGTGAAGATGATGATGAAGTGCACAGCGATTCAGAAGGTAACGCAGCCCTCACTGTGGACGACCTCACTAAAAAGTGAGTGCGTATAAATAAAAAACCCTCATCCTCTTCTTCACATCTTAGCTCTTGCATAACAGCCCTCCTAATCAGAATTTGCTGCTTCAGATTTACTTTCTGATCAATACCCAAGCACTCAATACTCAAGCAAGGTGACATTGGGGTTTGTTCCTGCCCTCTAATTTGCAATTTACATTAAATTAAAGTTGTAAATTAAAGTTCTCGAAATCGGGGGTGGGTCTTTAATTGTACTCGTATGTGTGGCTTGATGATCCAAGAAATAACGTCATGTTTGAACCATATGGCCTGACTGCAAGTAGTGTTTCTGTGGCTGCAACGACAAAGTCATGTTCTTTTAAAATTGATTGAGTAATTTTTGAAACGTACAGCAATGGAGGTGCTTCATGGCACCGTTCTGTGTGCAGAGTCATGATTGTGCTTGTGTGTATTGACGCAATTCAGTTTTGTGTATTTATATTTGGGGGTGTCTGTTCTCCCTTTATGTATTTTTTAATAAGTATTATTTCACTCTTTCTGTGTGCAGACTGGCAGATGCTGAGGGTTCAGGTCCTCGGTGTATGCATGAGGAAGAGGAAGAGGAGGAGAGCAGTGAGGAGGAAGAAGAGCTGAGTCCAGAGGAACAGGGTGGGTCACCAGGATTTCTGTCTCCAGTCCTACAGTAGCATTACAAAAAAGAAAAATCACGGCCCTAAACCCAAAGGCAATTCTACACTGGTTTTATCTGAGTTATACACTGACTCTGAGGTTAATTCTTTCTGTTCTCTTTTTTTTTTTTTTCAGCTAAAAAGAAGCAGTTTGAGATGATGAGGAAGATGCATTATAATGAAGGACTTAACATTAAAATGGCCAGACAGCTGATCGCTAGAGAACTTCAGGAGGAGGATGAAGAGGAGGATGAGGAGATGAAGGATGACATGGAGACAGATGATATCAATGTAGACCCTCCTCAGGATGGTAGAGTTTTTGACTTTTAATGATTCATGGCAAGTTATTTATATTTAACTTGAATAATAAGGTATTTAACACAATTGTAAATCATCACTTATGTAGATCATCTCTGAAGGGTAAGTCTGTTGATGATGATAAAAATATTACCTCACAATAGGGTAGCTCTCCTATAACTTACAATTACAATGAACGTTTCTTTAAAACATTGTGCAACATTGACACTAGTTGTTTGGCCCCAATTTGTTCTTTATTTTTAGCAGATTCACTGGAGTCGTAAGCAAGGACGAGGTGCTTTGCGGAGTCTTTGAGGCTGTGATTGAGGACGCGCTGCTCCCTGATGTTCCTTTTGTATTCAACACGCAATGCAATGCAAAACCACACCGACCCGCCGGCTGCTCCGTCTGTTGCCAAGAGTGTGTCGTGTTACTTTTGTCTTGCAAGAAACAAAGGCCCAAAGACTGTTATCAGAGAGGCAAAGTCATTTGTGAAAACCAAACCCCTGCTTCTTATATTTAAAGATAACATGCAGCCAAAAATCTGCAGTGTTAGAACAAGCTAATGAAGCCCCACATATCCCTGCTAGTATTTTGCCTGTGGAAGCCGCAGTTGTTTCTATGTTGGCATCTCAGGCTTATATTAATGTTTTTATTCATTAATAATTTGGTTTGAATTTGGATTGACATGAACTGTCTACTGTGAATTTGTCCCACCAATCAGATGTCTTTACAAACACGAACAGCAGCTTTGCTATCCATTTAAAACCATAGCTTTAAATCTTAAATATTGGGTGGTTAGAGACTTTAAAGAAAAGTACGTTTATATTTATTAACCTGTTAATAGCAAAAACCCACATCACGCTATGTAGACATGACATGAGCCAACATGGGTGTTTAGTTGGAGTTTATACTGGTTTTTTTTTTTTTTCTCTAATCCTTTACGTCATCACTAATATTTAATCATGTTTGAAACACCATCAAATATGGAGTCATTTTTAGTGCCAAACATATTAAAGCAACAATCTAGCATATCCTCTCTTAACCCCAGATGTTTGGTGTCTAAATGTTTTTGTATTAAGAATTGAACTAGCATGGAAGAAAAACATAAAGATATCTCTTAAACAATTTCAGCACAGAGGCAAAGGATTAGAAAATATTTTTCTTATTGTTATGAATATTTATCTGCCTCTCTTTATCATCTTTTAATTGATTATTTATTTATTTTTCATTTGTTTGAAAATAATGAATTTCTTTTTTTATTTGGTTAAATAAATCTGCATAGAGAGGAAGCTCCTTCATGTGACTTGCTTCCTATACACATGCGAAGATTTCGCTTCACACCAAGATGTAGATGGGCTCTAACCCCATCAATCTGCCTAGGGGGCAATAGATAGAGAACTAGTGCATTTTTTTATTTATTTATTTTTTTTCTAAAGTTCTTGTTTCTATGGTAGACTTATTCAGAGACATGCTAGGTGGCTTCTCCACATAAACAGATTTGAAATCATTGATATGAAGTTTTGTGTAACTATGCATATTTAATATTTATGGAAGCAGTCTAAAGCTGTAACAGTTTTCAGTACAATTTATGTTTTCCGGTTTCTCAATGATCTGATAAGGTGTGTTTTATCTTGGTAACGTTAATAGTGCCAAATATAAAATTTATGTCCCCAAACCTTGAATCATTAAATTTAAGTATGAATTGGATAAATAATACAATATAATGTTTTTAAGAAGAAATTAGAATTTGTGTGGTACTTTAGGAATTAACCACTTGGGGATGTGTTATAGTAAAAACAGAAGGAACTGATACTTAATGGTATTTGTAGATGCTGTATATTTTTGGCACTAAAATTACTCCATATGTACATGTACCTGTTTTTCCAAATAATTCAGATAATTTGGGAGTTGTTAATAAAGGTTGCCATTGAGGACAGCCTTTTACATCTTAAAATTAAAGGAATAGTAAAAATGATATACATGAAATCCTTTCCTCTGTCAGGTTTGGCATCTTAGCTTGCTGCTTGTTCTTTAATGGCGCACTGACACTAACCTAGCCGACAAATGATGTAAGCTTCTAGCCACTAACCTCAGCATCATGCAACCTACATATCTCTAAGGGAATTTAGGGGTACGTTTTATTTTTTTATTTGAATATCACTTGTTTAAGTAAAATTTTAATGTAAAGATTTATTTAACATTTAAAGATTTATTTGGTGTCTAGAAATCTACTGTATACACAACTAATGAACTCCCTCCACTGTTACTAGAGAGCTGACATACAGCTCTTATGAACATTATTGTGAAATATTTCATAATATAAAGGAAAAACTGTATAAACTACTGAAGTTAAACGGGAGATTTTAAGGAAGGGATTGAAATCACAGAGCGTTTTGGCTGTACTCCAAATGCTAGTTAAGAGTCTTTGCAAAAAATGGAAAGGTTACGTGTGATTTGGGACACTGTTGAAAGGCCTGCTAACTAACATTAGTGCTCAGACACACTAAAAAGTCTGTGTGAGAGAGAGAGAATTAACACTAGCAGTTAGGACAGTGCCTCTATCTTTTAGGTTTTGCCAGTGCTGCTGTTTTTTTTCTTCTTCTTTTTTTTTTCACAATATCGTTTCTCCTTTGCAATTCCACTACAGCTGATTTTTTTTTCATTCTTTTTTTAAAATTGTGCTTTAGTCTTAATTTTGTTTATACTGATTAATTTATTATAATTGCCTAAATATTCTCACCTGTTTTCTGATATTCTATTGATGCAGAGTGCCACAGCCTGCTCATATACTAGCATTTACATTTCACTACAGTTGCCCTGTGCTGCTACACCCACGCCCCCTGGTGGAGAAGTGCGGGAGGGAAAAGGAAGGGAATGACTATGGGAGTGAATGACATTGTGAGGGTGTGTCAAAGGGAGACGTTACAGAGATAAGTACGTCAGTCAGGGAGCGACTGTGAATGGTGGAGGGAAAGAAGGAGAATGAGGAACTTGAACACCTTCAAGCTTCAAACGGTTTAATAATGAATAAGAGAAGTAGTGAAACAGGGACGGGAAGCAAGTAAGTAAGTGAATGAAGGAGTTAAGTAATGTCTAAACACTTCAAATGTGTATAAAATGAAGACCGCTAGGAGACCCTGTTCCTCACGCCAAGGAACCACCTTTTCCCATCCCACCCTTCCCAGATTGCATCCTTCCTTTACTTCAGATGTATTTGATCAGCAGTCTTGTTAAATATCTGAAGGTCACTTCTTGCTAATAGGTAATGGATGTTAGTGTGAACCAAAGTCTTTATAGTGAGATGATAATGGCTGCCCTCTTGGACGAGTGAAGTTTAGTGTTGCACTTCCCACTTAGGTTCCATCTTTCAAAGGTTCCCAGTTTATTTACATGTTTTAGTCACCATATGAGTGTCTATTTGCAGTAAACATTTTGTGTGACTTTACTTACTTACTAGCTTTGTGGGCCTCGTTGCTCCAGGATGATTAAAGAAACAAGTTTTATGCACCGAAAATCAAACACATCTTGACTAATCGAAGACATTTGTCTGAAATGCCCCTCAAGTATTGGCACCCAGTTTGTAAATTCAGGATGGTTTTTCCCCCCCTTTTCCTTTCGGTGACTTAATGCCGTAACACTCATCGTGTGTGTGTGAGAAAGAGAGAGAGAGAGAGATATGCCAGAACAATTTTCAGTGTTGGCTGTACTGTTGTGAGAAACAAAACCAACATATTAGATGCAATTACATACTAAAGAAGCACATTTATATATTTACGATCACATTAAAGTGCTGGACACTTGAACAGATCCAGTTAAATCTGAATTTCTGATCTATATGAAGTGTTCAGTTTATCTTTTACATCTTTTCCTGTCCTGAATCTCTCTGTGTGTTGGGGGGATGTTTTTGTGTTACACCTGACTTATAAGGATGTGTATGTGAGAGAGAGGAATAAAATGAATGTGAATTCCTGTGTAAATCTGTAAATGCTCATATTCATGCTCTATATTTTTATGCTCAGTTCATTGGTTGCCTTTTATCTCTCTCATTTCCCCATATAATAGTGTTTCCTCCTGAGAACAATAAAGCAGGTTTGCATCATTTTTATGAAGTGTGACTGCATGTCCTTCACCATGACAAAGTGTAGATTATTTGTCAATAATAACATTTATTACAGAAATAAATATTTAGCCAAAAATTGTTTTTAGATTGGTGCATTAATTAACTTTATTAACTCAAAATTAAAAAAAGAAAACATGATGGGTGGATTAAAATTTTAAATTTATTAACAATAACACATACCTTTAGTAGTACAATTTCGCTGGAATAATTAGTGAAGAAATAATGATACATAACATAAAAAAAATTATAGTAAACAATATTGTTTCAAAGGCTTCATAATCTTGACTAACTTTGTTAGAGATGCAATACATGTCCATAACCTTTTCCTGTTGATGTTTGTCAAAATGTCAAATTAAGGATATTTACCTTCTGGAGTCAGTGTATTTCATCTTTGCGGGAGAGATTTCACATATTTTAGATGGGGTACCAAAGAGAGACTTCTTACCAAATAGACGTGGTAAATTACTGTTGAATTTGTTTTTTTTAACAGACTTAAATTCTTTTTTTTAAAAGAGGGAAGAGCACAGTCATAAAGGTTTCCTAAATTGGAATAACTAATTCAGTAATATTACAGTGAAGCCCAGAAATATATAAATTCCTAAAAATCACATGATAGCTACAACAATGCTGCGACTTCTAACATCTTTAGAGGAAACACAATACTACACATTGCTGCCATAATTCAATTTGAAAGGGAATAGATATTGTTGAAGTTGTTGAAGTGTGTATACATTTTTCTTCACAACATTTCTTCTGATTGAAACATTCTGATTGAAATCTTTCTGATCAGAGATTGCAACTTAGCTGTCAGCTGTGGATGCTGATCAGATGAGATGTGAGTTTAAATGCTCAAAGCATTACATTGGAATCTAACTGTTTGACATGCACAAAGTGCTTCTCCCTGCTGTAAAGTATTTATTCTGAAACATTTGAATATTATAATAAAATAGTTATTTATAATAGTTAAATATTTATATTTTCTTTTATATGTTATACAAACATTAAATTTAACCTTTTACGCACTGAAAGTGTCCAGACTGTTTTGATGGCATGCTAAATTTGGTGTGAAAAAAAAAGAAAAATAGAGTGTCGTCTGCTAGGGTAAACAATTTAGTTATTTTTTTCCAAAAAGTGACTTTTGTTTTACTTCAGTGTGTTTCAAAGCTATAGAATGCATTTCTCTTTCAATTGAAAAATTTTTAATCTACTTTCATCTATTAATAAAGAATTTATCAGATGTGCTCGTGCTTGTTAGCAGTGTTATTGATATCTTTATAAATTGATAATGAATACATTTTAATCAAATCCCTTTTAACGTTTATCAATTCATCAATCAAAATAAACTATTAAATCGAATTTGTGATGTGCTTACCTATAGCCTGTGCTCAATTTAATCCTGTTTTAAGCGATTTGCATAAGATGGAGCAAAGATGTCATGATCAATATTTAGTTATAAAATGGGTCGGTATTTGTCAATTTAAAGAGGATCTTTTGCTGTTTCTGTATGAGCAATAACAGGCTTTGCAGATGCATTCAGCAAACTGTTTAAAAAGTGGCTCTTTAATAACTCCCGGAAGGCCAACACAGAGAGACTGAGGAGAAGCTTCTTCCCACAGGCTATACGGACTCTCAGACAGAACTCTGCATAGGACTTAACTAATTGGACTTGCTATGTTCCCTTCACACATGGGTTCAAACACACCAAAACCAACCACACTGAACAGTTGCACTGTTATTCACAGGACTGAAGGACTGAAGTACACAAAACATATACACTCACCTAAAGGATTATTAGGAACACCATACTAATACGGTGTTTGACCCCCTTTCGCCTTCAGAACTGCCTTA
>JAQMYL010000007.1:15826607-15837335 GCA_030014365.1 Clarias pachynema | reverse complement strand
GATATATATCGTTATCGAGGTAGAAAATTGCTTCTACCGTGATAGAAGATTTTGGTTATATCGCCCACCCCTACTTGATTGCTTTCTCCTAAATAGACGTCTCCATTTATTGAAGCATATAACGTCTGGTTTATTTTAAGTATTAAATTTTTTTAACAGATGATGAATCAGAAGAGGAGGAAGCCCCACCTCCTAAAAAAGCAGCCCCTGCTAAACCTAGTGGTAAAGCTGCCCCTCCTAAACCTGCTGCTAAAGGAGCTCCAGCTAAGGAGGAGTCTGAGGATGAAGAGGAGGAGGATGGTGTGTTTTTTTTTCTTTCTTTTACTTATTGTCATTGTTTTATAGACTAAGGGAGTCTGCTTCTCTCTGGGAAAAATATATAGCAGAGCACAGATGATGAGTATTAGGGACTTAATACTGATTGTATGTGATGTGGTATTTGCTCTGATGTGCTCGATTCTTGTTTAGCACCAGTATTTGTTTGATCTCTGCATTATTTAACACTTGTTATATTTTAATACAGATTCAGAGGAAGAAGAAATGGACACAACACCTGCACCAGCTAAAAAAGCAGCAGTGAAAAAGGCCAAGGAGGAATCTGAAGAGGAGGAGGAGGAGGAGGACGACGATGACGAGGAAGATGATGACGATGAGGAGGATGAAGATGGTAAACACGAGTCCCTGTTATTCGCATTTGAGATTTTTCCTTCTCTGTAGTAAACAAATGCCTTTTATATGTTTAAGTATTAAATATGCTGTTTGTATTTTTAAATATTAGATTATTTTCTTTTGTATTTTGAATACCAGTACACAGATGACTCACAAGAAACCTAATACCGATATTTAATTTTATTTTGATTTGCTTAGGATATCCTGTTGTAGCCCTTATATTGTTTAAATAGTTCATTTGTGATATTTTAAAAGTGCTTTTTATTCATTTTAAAAAAATATATTAACATGTCTTTTCAAAACTGCAGCTGCTCCTGTAACACCAGGAAAGAGGAAGGCTGATGCAAAGAAGGAGAAAGGAACACCACCAACTAAAAAAGCCAAATCTGATGGAGAAGGTAAGATTGCCTTTAAGTGTTTGAATAAATGTTCACTCAGTAAAAATAAGCATGTTTAATTAGTAGTTATTTATTTTGTAACACTTGAAAATGTAAGGATTATACTGGGAGATTTCGCTTTACTGTTAACACGTTCGAATGATGCCATTAATATCAATTTATACTGTTGTATAAAACTGAAACACCTAACTGTTCAGGATCAAGAATTTAAAAGTGCTATGTTAAGAAAGATTACAGTAATGCTACTAGTCAGTTGTTTTTGTTTAAACAATGTATTAATGACTAGTTGCACTATTAACAGTTTTCAATGGCCTGTATCAGTTTGTCATCAGCGATATTGAACTTTTTTTCTTCTTCCCTCCCAGCTGTCAGTTTATTTATGGGTAACCTGAACTCAGAGAAGAGTTTTGAAGAAATTAAAGAAGGTGTCAGCAAATTCTTCAAAAAAGAGGGTCTTGTGATTCAGGATGTTCGTCTAGGTGGCTCCAAGTAAGTAAATCTTTGATTTACTCTTGCATTCATTTATTTATATTCATACTTTTATGGCAAAGGTTTTTTTTCTTTTTTTTTTTTTTTTTTTAGTTAGCGTAGCTATATTGTTTGTGGACTTGTCTCTGTTGCTGAAAATGACACACTCTGTTGTAGGAAGTTCGGGTATGTCGACTTTGCCTCAGAAGAGGAGCTTCAGAAAGCTCTCAGTCTCAACGGGAAGAAGTTTATGGGTCTTGCAATCAAATTAGACAGAGCAAGAAGTAAAGAGGACTCCCAGGAAAGCAAAAAGGGTAATTTTGCATTGTGTTAAATCATATATAAAGAACAAGTGTTGACATTTATTACAATGTTATCAGCATGGGACAGTGTTGTACACTGAAGAAACCAGATATGATGAAACTTTTTTGTTTCCTGAATGCACTTGTGTGTATGTGTATGGTTCAAAGATAGTCAAGTACTGATCTGGTGGCACATTAATCGATTAAATCTGATTTATTATAAAAGCCGCACTTAGCTGATTTTATTTGATGGATTTGTGTGCAGAGAGAGATGCCCGGACGCTGTTTGTGAAAAATCTGCCATACTCCGCAACCTCAGATGACCTGAAAGAGATTTTCGATCAAGCAATGGATATCAGGATACCTGTCGGCCACAATGGCACCAGCAGAGGGTAATAAACTAAAACTTAACCTGTTGGCAAACTAGAGTATACCGTAGTGTTAAAACTAAGGCAGCATGGTGACATATTGGTTAGCACTGTGGCCTCCCACCTCAAGTCTGTGTGTAGAGTTTCTCTCTGTGCTTGGTGGGTTTCCTCCAAGTACCCTGCTTTTCTCCCACAGTCCAAAGACATGCAGATGAGCATAATTGCATTTCCAAACTGCCTGTAGCGTTAGTTTGTGTGCATAGTGATGGATTGCCACTCTGTCCAAGATGCAGAGTGCAGTGTGGTACCCCAGTCTTCTGGGATAGGCACCATGTCTCCCACACCATGTAAATGGTATACTGATAGTATGTGAATGAGTGAGTGTGAACACACATCAGCGAATTTGCAGGAAATACCAACACATCTGGTTTAATTTGCATGCACAGATAATTGACAGTTTTTTGTTCTGGACAGAATTGCATACATTGAATTCAAGACAGAAGCAATCGCTGAGAAAATGTTGGAGGAGACACAGGGTTCAGATGTTCAGGGCCGATCAATCATGGTGGACTTTACAGGTGCCAAAAGCAGACAGAGCAGCAAAGGACCAGGTGAGTGAGTTGTTTCTTCTTAATGTTTACTTGTTTTCCTGTACCCAGGTGTACTTTCACCTGAACAAGTGCAAGAACACATTTTGGGCTTTGTAAGATACATCCATAACGTGAAATTTCTTTTTTTTTACTCTCTTTAGCTTCTGCACCTGCAAACAAGGTTCTGGTTGTAAATAATCTAGCGTTCAGTGCCACAGAAGAGTCTCTTCAGAATGTGTTTGAGAAAGCCGTCGCTATCAGAATACCACAGAATAATGGCCGGCCGAAAGGGTAAGCACTAATCTGAGATTCTTAACTTGATAATTTAATCCTAAAAATGAAATAATGTACATCTGTAAGTGATAAAACTTTTATTACTTGAACAAAGTAATTAAACTGTTAATGCCACATATGATGATCATTTTTGTCTATCTGAATACTCATGATGTTTTCTATGATAGTCAAGTCCTGATGTGGCATGCCTTCAGTCAAATTCTTGTCACTAGGAACACTAACACATTTAGTATTAAGAATATCTAGAAATTACCTAACTGTGCTGCGGTGTGCTTTATTTCAGGTATGCCTTTGTTGAGTTTGAAAACACAGATGATGCCAAGGAAGCGATGGATTCATGCAATAACACAGACATCGAAGGCAGGAGCATCAGACTAGAGTTCAGCCAGAACAGAGGAGAGGGTGGCGGACGAGGAGGATCAGGTTAGCCGGACATTCTGTTCTGTTCACGATAGTCACCCACTTCATTTTTTTTTTTTTGACGGTGGGGGACAATTGCATTAGCTAGTGTGCTGTTCAAGTGAACAGTCCACCCTGTTAGCTCAGCCACATGATTTAACTGCATGGCTGGACAAATAATTACATATCAGTATTCATTAATATGGAAAAACAATCAATATTTTTGCCCTATGGCTATGTAATCTAAAAGTCTGGTGCTTTTACTTGCTTTAGTTTAGTTCAGCCAATACATGGGAAAAAAAATATGGGACAGGAATTTTAATATGTATTTCCTTACTTTCAGGACCCACAAAAACCCTGTTTGTGAAGGGCCTGTCAGACGAAACGACAGATCAAACACTGAGGGATGCGTTTGAGGGTGCTGTCGCTGCCAGAATCGCCACAGACAAAGATACAGGATCATGTAAAGGGTAAATTGTTTATTGCTAAATACTAATGCCAGGTAATATGACCCCAGATCATATTACTGATGAGTTAAGACATTTCTGTGATGGGTGATTACTATATCGTTTACTGTTATACTTGATAGATTTGCTAAAAAAACATCTCTCAAAAAGCTTAACAATCTAATCTTCTCTTGAGCTCCTCTCTGCCTGACAGTGGCAGAGCATGGATTCAAACAAGAAGTAGATCCATACTCACATTAACACGAGTCTCTTCTCTTTGATGGGAGTTGCTTATGTCTGATGTGAGACAACTGCCTATATAACTCATTTACTGTTTAATGTAAGGACAGGACTTTTGTGAAAAACAGCTTTTTATAGCTGAAATAAATGAGAACAGGGATTCATCTTTTGAACAGTTATGGCACATGGCAGTTGACCCCTGTTGTGATAAAGATGTAATGAAGATTTGTTTGTTTGGCAGGTACGGCTTTGTTGACTTTGACAGTGAGGAGGACTGCAAAGCAGCAAAGGAAGCAATGGATGATGCAGAAATCGATGGAAATAAAGTGACTCTGGACTATGCCAAGCCGAAAGGAGAAGGAGGAAGAGGCGGAGGACGGGGAGGATTCGGAGGATTTGGAGGGAGAGATGGTGGAAGGGGTGGATTTGGAGGAAGAGGAGGAGGAAGGGGTGGATTTAGAGGAGGGAGAGGAGGAGGTGGATATCGCGGAGGAGGAAGAGGAGGATTTAGAGGTAATAGAGTAACTAGTGCTATTGTGTTACATTTATAGCAATGTCCTGTACAATTCTGCATGGCAACATAACACAAACACTGTAAAGCAACAAATTTCAGTTATTAATAATACATTTATTTTATTTATTTTTCAGGTGGTCGAGGTGGAGGAGGTGGACCAAGACCTCAAGGAAAGAAGATAAAGTTTGATGATTAAAACTACTCTGTTTTTTTATATTTCCAAATAAACAGACTGTATTTCTGCTTGAATTGTCTTTTGGACATTCCAGCATCTCATTAATTAATGGAGCGTCCATCTTTTTCTGTCTGAAAGCTTCGTGCATTCTCAAATGTTCCTGTTTATCCGTGCGCATCTTCATATTTTCCCCAATTTTGTGGGAGAAAAGTTGAAATGTGAATTCTTTTTTCTTTTTTATTGTTTTTGTTAAAGTATCTCAATGATTTTTTTTTTTTAAGTTTTGCTTTAGGTGTGTTTTACCATAACCTGTACAAAGCATATTATAAAAGATGAACGATTAAACATGTCCAAAAATATGTTTGGGCTTTTTGAAATCTGGTTAAATTGTGTACTGTCTTAAATCTGTGTGAGAAGGGGTATTTCTTTTTTTGGTTTGTAGAGATCAGCCAGTGTCTGGAAGATAACTAACTCCAACAACCTTTTTCTTGTGCGTGTTGGAAGATACAATTTTTAAATAAACATGATTTATAAAGTTTGTGCTTCCTGTTATTCTTTAAATTAACAGGCGAGTGTCATAAATCCTGTTACTTGTCCAGTTACATTAAATTCAGAAGCAATAAAGGTCATTTTAATAGAAACTAGTAATAGTAATTCTCAAATGCTTCTGTTCTGGGGAAATGTGATGCTAGACATGCAAAGACATACAGTGGGATGTATTATTGTTGTCAGAAATAAGTTATCACTAATATAGAGTTATAAATAAGCAAATAGTTAAGGGGCTTTAGTTGGGTTTCAGCTAGCAAGCTATTTAAGCATAACTGATGCAGTAAGTAGCCTCTCATTCGATAGCCCTTAAAGCTCAGGGCGTTTTAGACATTATTAGTTTTGTGTATTTTAGTTACATATCCTCTTTTTCAGCACAAAATAGACAAGATGAGCTGAATTTTAGTTCATTTTAATCAACTATACGAACATGACGAAAGGGTCACATAGGCACAAATACACAATCACGTGTTTGTTTTTCGGTTGTTTCTAGGACTAACCGATATGCTCATTTTAAACAGTAAAAAATGTGGGCAATACTAAGTACCACCTTACGCTTTCACTGGATTTAAGAGGGTTAGGTGCTGCTGATCATCAGCCCTTAATTAACTGCAGGTGTGCAGACTTCAAGAAAATCAGAGGTTTTGGCAACAAAAACGATGGTCTTAGAGAAGCTGTTGTTGCAGCACATCATATTCACACCAAGGTCAGACTGCAATGCTCAGAGAAATACAAAAGGGTGAAACGAAAGCATGACTGAAGTTCACAAAACTGCATCTGAGGAAACCACAAGCCTTCTGCAACAATGTGCTATGGATAAATGAGACCAAAGTGGAATTGTTTGGCCATGCGCCATATTTGACAAAAAAAAAAAAAACCCAACAGTATTTCAGCAGAAACACCTCTTCCCCACTGTGGAGGGGCGCTGATTCTATTTTATTTTATTTAAAACTTTTTGCACCTTGCAGGACACTGAGCTGAGAAAATAGAAGAAAATATTCTAATATTTTGAGATACTGGATTTTTAATCTTTATTATCTGTTAACCATAAATATTTAACTTTACATTAATGAATCTAGAATGTAAGAGTTTCACTTTATGAATTAACTTTGAAAATAAAACCTTTCTTGATATTCTACTTTGTATGTGCACTTGTATTTGAGAACTGCACATCTCGCTCCGGCCACTAGAGTGCACTATTGGAAAGAAAGATTTTTTTTTTCACATCCACATAAATAAAAGAAAGGTTTTGTCTGTACCTTGTCATGACTCGTTCTTTCAGCGATGTCGTTACATACATGTCATACATTGGAGACCCCGAAAAAAACAATCTGTATGTCTTTTTGCCTGTGACAGATTTTGTCACAGCCTCACACAAAACTTGCTGAATAGAATTTAATGAAACTTTGCCAGTGCTTCGGGATTTTGCCAAATAAGAATATTTTAAGAGGTAAGGTTATGAGCAGTTATGTGCCGGATTATAAACCGCAAGTTTTGACAGCTCACTGCGCATGTGTCAAACTGTGGGCGTGTCTTAAATCGACGCTGGACCGGAAGCCTAGAATTGAACGAACCTTTTGCTGTACTTAACATATCTGCCTGAAGATTAACCTGCGCTATAAGTGAAATCAAAATGCTGAATAAAAGCGATGTTATGAACAGTTATGAGTAGATTTAAGAATCTACTTTAAAATTAACTACCAATAAGCTACTTGTTCAATGTAAACAAACACCTGTACAAATAGATATTAATTAGAAAAGCTAAACTGAATATTTTTACTGGAATGAGTTAATATTTCCACCACTGAAATAACAGCGCTGAAGTGATATATGTTCATTTGAATGCACCGGAGTGGTTTTAAGACAAAACTTTTTCTTTATCTGATTTCTCATCTGTGATTCACTCTTCGATTAACGAACAGGGAAAGTGTTACAGTGTTCTGCTATATTCAACCTTACAAAATTGTATTTCTTTGTATGAGTAAATTAGGCGGAGAGTTCTACCATACTGAAAGGCAGGCAGCCATGTACAGGAGCTTCAACCTGAAATAATAATATCACTGATTACATTAAAGCTGATCTGCTTATTTTTTTTAGCTTAGCTCTTTTTAAAAAATCTTTAAAAACTCTTTAAACAGTCGACGATGGGTTCTAACACTAGTGTACATATGCTTTTGTACAAAGTAACTTTATGGTACTTGGAACCAACCTTTAAACCTTTTGTTAGTTTAAGTTAATGTTAAAACAGAGAGCGCAAAAAGCCTTGCAGGATTGCAATTGAGAACATATAAAAACAAATTTAACCTTCAATCCATCCATCAAGTCCAGCAAAGATCATGTAAGGGGTAAAGGAGGAGAATGAATGAATGAAACAAAATCAAAGGCCACAGAAAAAAGCCTACAAAACCAAACTAAAGGTTTAAAAAGGAAGAGACATGTTACGTACGACTTTCTGATAATTACCTCGAACATAACCACTGACCCAGCACTTGGGTTCCTACAAGCATGTGATGATGCAATAACATACAGATTAATTCAACAGAAAGTATTTAAATAATAAATATATTTAAGAAAAGGCTTGTGGTGGTGTAGTGGTTAGCACTGTTGCCTTGCACCTCCAGGGTCCGGGTTCGAGTCCCGTCTCTGTGTTCATGGAGTTTGCATGTTCTCCTCGTGCTTGGTGGGTTTCCTCCGGGTACTCCGGTTTCCTCCCACAGTCCAAAGATATGCAGGTTAGGCTAATTGGCGTTCCCAAACTGCCTGTAGTGTGTGTATGTGTGTGTGCCTCTGTGATGGATTGGCACCCTGTCCAGGGTGTACCCTGCCTCATGCCCTAAGCCTCCTGGGATAGGCTCCAGGCTCCCACGACCCTGAATACAGGATAAAGCAATATAGAAGATGAGTAAGTGAGTGAGTGAGATTTTGGAAAACTTTTAATGGGAAACAGCAAATGAAATTAACTCAATTGACAGTTAAATGTTATTGGTCTGTGCAACCGGTCTAAGAAAGGACATTGAGATTTTAGTTGTGGTCGCACATGTATGAATAAAACTGTTCTATTACTGATCCAATTGACTCCTTTTCTCTCACCGCTGCAGTCATACTTTCCTCAGTTTGTGTGTGTGTGTGTGTGTGTGTGTGTGTGTGTGTGTGGTCAGATTCCCACTGTGAGGCAGAGAGTCACTGCTGGAGTCTTTTCCCCTCCATAAAAGAGAAATGTGCACAAGAGCAAAGAGGCTGTCAAGCTCCATTAAACTCCTCTACTGACAAAACATCATCTACTGAAAGCTGTAGGGTTCCACGATCTCAGCCTCCTTATCAACTGGCTTCTAAAACACACAAGTTGATTATTGTCCTATAACAACACATCTCTAAGAGGAATAAAACTCTCACACCACAGCAATGTGTGTGCCATACTATTTATCCAATTATAGTTACATTTAATATTGTTCTTAAACATGTTCTTACTTGCATTATAGCAGCTGTAAACAGTTTCTCCCTTAACAACCTTGCTTTTTTCCTTTATCGTAATAAGACTCCAGTGGGGAAAAAAGTGTAAACCTTTTCATCTGTCCTGAAAATATTGGAAAACTTGTTTAGAGCTTTACCTCTGACCGTAATAAAGCACTGACACTGGTTATTCCTTCCAAACATGGCATTAAAATGAAACAATAAATAAAATAAATAATTAAAATGGGCACATTGATGTAAATGCTAATTGAGACCTTTCTGATGAATCCAAATCCAAAAGTCTGGCGGTATAACAGATAATGAGGTGAAAGCAGATTCTCTGATATGAGAGTTGTGTTCCTGAGACAAGTAGATCAGAGGAACTGAGACAGATTTATTAACACTATTCGTTGATCGCTATTGAAAAAAGAGAGAACTTGTCACTTATCCCCTCATTTTGAGCCACCCATTCATCTCACCCTTCATATTTTCCTTTCCTTGTTCTGTGTCCTTAACCATGGCGATTGTTTATTTCTCTAACCATTTCCCAGAATGCCTTGGCCTCCATGTCGTGTGTCTCCAGACACTTTCAACTCAACCTTAGAACCTCGGAAACTGAAAATCTGTGACTGGAAAATGTAAAATGTACCGTAGTCAACACGAAGAGTCTGGAGTCCAGCTGTGAGAAGAAATGTAAAGCCAAGGCTGAATGTGTTACACCAAATGACCCTCCCTCCCCCCCAACATACATTATTGAAAAAAAAGACATTATTTGAAGTGACTATGGTGCAAATTGGAAACCCAGTATTACAATCTCAACTAAAGTTAGTTTTGATTGATTTAACAGAACCAGGTTTAGACTTTTGGTATTACGATGGTTTTGTCACACAGAAGTTAATCAGTATGTTATCAGGTCTAGTTCCCTAAAAGTTGGAACCATTTTTAAAAAGTAAAATCACTTTGTAGTAGGGTTCTACACAGAATATTTTGTCAAAACCCTATAACACTATTTGGCCTGGTTTATTTTAGGAGTTACAGTACATAGAAATTCTGTATAATAAAAATAAAGCATATTGAGGCATTATATCTTTTATTATTGTATTTATTTATTTTAAACCAGTCATCAAAACACCTGACCCGTTGAGGCACAATACCTTTGAAGGTGTGCATTGGCGTCTGACACCAACATGCTAGCAGCAGATTCTGATTTCTTAAACAGACATATCAAAATATGTGCCCTGTGGTCGTGGAGAAGATGTAACTGTGCTTCACAAGAATTAAATTATTGGCCTGCATCAAGCAAAGAAAACAACTATGGAGATTGCTGATATTACTGTCCTGAACTGACAACTTTATGGAAAGAATGTGGTCAGAAAAAAAAAAATCACAAGTGACTGTGATTTGAAATCACTTAAAGCTTGGTTAAGTTAAATCATAAAAAATCAACAGGAGAAATCATTAGAGAGTAAAGAGCATTTCCACACACACAATGTGATGAGAAATCATATTTCATATTGGTAGAAGGATGCTGAGGTTGGAACTGCCAGGCAGGAGGTCTAAATAAAGACCAAAGAGGAGATGTATGGATGCAGAGAGAGAGGACATGAAGTTAATTGGGGTGAGAGAAAAGGATGCAGAGGATAGGGTTAGATGGAAGGAAATGATTCGCTGTGGAGACCCCTGAAAGGGACCAGCCAAAAGACAAATAAGAGTGTGATGAAAACTCATGGAATAGCATGGCCACAAGAAAGCCACTTGTTAACGAGGATATCAGAAAACAAATCTCTTCACTTTGTAGATAACTGTGTGTACTGTATATATATATATATATATATATATATATATATATACACTACTCACAATAAGTTA
>JAQMYL010000007.1:15815676-15826098 GCA_030014365.1 Clarias pachynema | reverse complement strand
AATTATCAGACAGGTTTAATTGATTTCATGCCAGGCCCAATAAAAAAAGTGTTCCTTTAATTTTTGTGAGCAGTGTACATTCACCCACCCACAGTTCACTTGTCACATTGGTTCTGTTTATTTCACTTTAAACTATTCATCAGGTAGCTGTTAGCCTAGGCTGTATCTCAAACTCTTTGCCACGAAAAATTTTCCACCAGGGAGGAATTAACACTCACTAATCTGGCTGCTCGCAATGACCGAGAAAAGCCACAAGACATTAAAGTTAAAAATGTCCCATCAAATCATATGCCAGTCGTTTTTAATCCAAATCCCTGTGGAAACAATCTCACACACCTGCAAAAACACAGAGTCAACATCGAATGATGCCTTTCAACATGCCTGCCTGAGCTTTTAAATAAACTCTTATACCACTCACACTCACGCCTTAGACTCAAATATTTAATACCGTGATACCTTCAAGAGCCACATGGTTATCAAAATAATCAGCAAAAATGCAACTCGGGTTCAAGAAGTATATACATCAGGGTGGTCTAAAAATTTTTTTATATATATATCAATGAGCACAAACGTGACTGCTGGGTCTCTAAAAACAAACGCTGATGGGTAGTAGAAGGGAGAAAGAAACAGAGAGGGTAAGAAGTTTCATATTTTAGGTGAAACATCATTTCCTTTTGCATAGATTTAGCAAATAGGATTGAGTGTAGTGACAAAAATAGCAAATGATTTGCAAAAATTGTTCTGCAATACACAATATACAGACTTACTGGAAAATTTCCAGCAGTACCTAAAACAGATTATTTTTGATATTTACATTTATTCAATGATTCAAAAATGAGAAACATGGCTAAAAAATTATATTTTACAATTTGAAAGAGTTAATATACAAATTTACCACATCAGCTGCTTCCAATAAGTTTGTATTTATTATAAAAAGGACAAGTACATTAAGAACATTCAAATGGGGCCTCCGAGAGATCTGGTTGGCCGAGCTCTCTCAGAGGGATGAGAGGTACTTAGTGCTCTCACATTAATCACGGTTCTACAGCCAATCAGGGTCTGTGAGCTCATGCAAGCTGAAGGAGCGGATAGCGCCGCCCCCCAACGGTGCGTGCTCGAGCAGTTCGAAAAGATGCTGTCGGCTGGCGTCACGTGGTTCAGAGGAAACACGTGATAGTCTTCGGCCCTCCTGACTGGTAGCCTTAATGGTAGCCTTAATGTGGGACAGGGAAGAATTGACTAAATTAGGGAGATAAATCAGGGAAACCCCCCCCACACACACACAAAAAAAAGAATATTCAAATGATTTACCTAGTATACATGTAAATCTGTACTTTGTACTTTCAAACATGGTGGTGGCAGCATCATGAGGTAGGCATGTTTTTGTTTTTCTGCCACTGGGAGACAAGTTAGAATAGAAAGACCAATGGAGGCAGGAATATAGAGTTATCCTGAGAGAAAAACTTTTCCAGATCTCAGGCTAGGATGACGACATTTCAAGACGACCCGAAGCATTCCGTCACGAAAACACAGGAGTGGATTCAGCAACTGGAGTGGCTTAACCAAAGTCCGGACCTGAATCCAACTGATGTCCCCTGGAGAGACCTCAAAATGTATTTGCACTGCCACTACCCATCCACCCTGGCTTGAACAATTCCTCAAAAAGAATGCAAGAAACTTCCAGAAGAAAGGTGTGCCAAGCTTGAAGCATCATTCACAAGCATTAACATGCAAAAGTTGTTGTGAAGGAAACTTCACGTCTTTACATCATTTAGCTTTTAAATATAGAATTGTAAATGTGGTATCAGATAGCACCATGAAATTGCCAATAAATCAGACACAAAACACATCTTGAAACATTTCAGTTCATGGAGTCATCTCAAAGATATTCAGTCACTCACCATCAATTCTGAGCTCAGAAACAATAACACCCTTTCAGTGATGTAATAAAACTCGATAAGACCAAAGATGGCAATGGCCTTTCATTCATTTGGACCCCAGCAAGTGTTTTACCGCACACACACATACCTGTGTGTCTCTCTTCCGTGGCGTTCCAGTCTGCTGCAGCTCTACTGACAAACCTGCGATGACAGAAGCTGAAGAAGGAAAATCTCAGCGTTGTTGTGTGGTTCAGAAATCACAGCAGGACATCACCACGACATTTATAAAGTGGTGATTGACTCCTTTAAACTCTAAAGGAGAACTTTAGTCAAAAAATATTGTGAATTAATCCTAAGCACACCACGGCACTGCTGTATTCTGGATTGTGATTTCTCGGAAGGTGTTGATCGGTTTTCTAGAATAGCAATTGTGACGGTTGTGCAGCTGCACACGACAGGTTTATGTTAAAGTCCTTGTTCGAATACTTTATAATTTATAACAACCTAAAAGTTTATTCACTGGGAATTAAAGGGTGAACATTTAATATCAATAGAAATATATTGACAGGTTAAGTTTCAGTTACACACCAATTTGCAATGGCTTTGCACAATATTTATTAGCTGTTATTTTCACAAGAGTTTATTTTTTTTTTTATCTTTGCTGCTACTTCAACAAGAAATGTTTACTGTATTTTATCTAACATCTCATGGACAATTTACTTGCATTTCCTCAACTCGTTATCACGAAGTATTGCATTGTGTTGTTGCACGTTGCAGTTTATTAGATTCTGTTGTCCTTTGCTGTCTGTGTTTGTATGTTGTTAATTTATGTTTTATGTAGACACCAGCACCTTGGACCTGGAGGACCGTTGTTTCATTTCACTGTGTACTGAACTGTACTGTATATAGTTGAAATGACAATAAAAGCCTACTTGACTTGAGTCTACAAGAAAAAATGTATTCCAGCCCAAAGAAACAGCAATGCTATCAGGGAAAAGAAAAAATATATTGATGTTATAACCTGGTCATTAAGTACAATCAGGTCATCTGTTAACTTACATTTCATTGCCAAGCCTAGATCTGACCAACTGAAGCAACCCCAGATCATAACACTGCCTCCAGAGTCACTGTGCATGATGAGTGCATCGCTTCATGCTCTTCTCACCCTGACACGCCATCTCTCTGGAAGAGGGGCAATCTGGACTCATCAGACCACATAACCTTTTTCCGTTGCTCCAAAGTCCAATCTTTATGCTTCATAGGAAACTGAAGACTTTTGTCTTTTTTTCTTATGGCCAAACAGATGTTTACTCCAAATCATGTAAGCTCTTGCTGCATTGCATTTGAGGCAATTGTCTTAATTTTGCTATTAAACAAAGTGGTTGTTTCTACTGTAAAAAATTTTATGATGCAAACTTACAAAGTGTTTAATTGAATTCTTATCAGTCATCTTTACCTCTCTGACTAGGTTTCTTTCACAAAGTTGACAGTTCAGCACTATTTAATCAAGTTTAAATGATACATTGGATACTTCTTAACCAAAATCTCCTTAGTATTTTTATTTGCTTAATGCACACCAATAACGTCTGTGTTGTGCTTTGTCTGTTCTGAAACACAGTAATATCTTCCTACTACTCACTGCATGAGTTAGGGTTAAAAGAATTATTGAAGATCTAAAATATATTTATCCCTGCAGTAATTATCTAATCAAAAGCTCTTAAGTGTTCAATTATTTATATCCAATTGGTGACCTTTTTGGCCAGGCTGTGTATGAACAGATGAAATTGTAATAATTAGCAAATTTCTGTGCTATTAGAGAAATAAACACTTTGAAACAAACTTTCAAAGAAAAACTGATTGATTAGTGCTTCACTAATTTTCCAATCAATCAATCATATAGCACCTATACACTACCAAGTAGTTCCTAGGTGCTGAACAAAGTACAAAATGCCAAATATGGACTAAATTTGTAAAATAAAAAAATAAAATACTACTGTACATGGAAACGGTTGTTAAACTGTATTATGGGTTCTTTATACTGTAAATTTTAAATTCTATTCTACTTTATTTATTTTTGACCTTTTACTGTAATTTTATTGTTCACTGCCCTTCTATCTCCTTGCTCTCGAGAGGCTAAGACAAAATAAGAATTTCATTGTACCTAGGTATATATGACAATAAAAATCTTGAATCTTGAAAAAATGCACAGAAAGGACACAGATAAAACAATAGAAGGCACCACAATCGATCAGATTATAAGGCAAGTTAGAAAGACTAAGCAAACCCTCTACTACATAATATATTAGCTTTTCTGAATAAACGTGTCTTTAGTTTGACTTTGGGTGTGGAGAATTCCCTTTCAACGGTAAGATTAGGAGGGAAGGAATTCCAGAGTTTAGGAGCTGCCACTGGGAAGGCACGATCACCCCATGATTTATATCTCATTCTAGGTACATTCTGTAACACGTTGTTAGAGGACCTCCAAATGCGTCCAGGGGTGTGCAGTTAGATACGATCAAAAATATAATTTGGTGTAAAATGTTATACCTTTATTTTGTGACATACTGGTAGCCAGTGAAGAGAGAAAAGAACTGGGGTGATATGCGAACACAGTGGTACCTGTTAAGGGCAAAGTGGGAAAATAAAGGGCATTATAGTACTCCAGTCATAAACTAATGAAAGTGCAAATTGATTTTTACATGTCTTTCCAACAAACAAAAGGCATAATTTTTGCTGTGTTGTGAAAAATCTATGAATAACAGATAACACTACCGCAGCACAGAGTCAGAAAAACAGCTAAAATGTAACACTACATTCTGATATAACATCCTAATTCACATTTTAAAACATTATGTAGCTAATAACAGAGATAATAAAGTAATATTGTAATAGGAAGTGTTGAAAAAGCTTGCTTTAACAACTGGATTTATTTATGTAATAAATTCTGAACCTCGTTTTTGAAATCCAGTATAAGAACGCCAAGGTTAAAATTGAAATGTACCTTCAAACCAAAAAATATGCATTCCCACACTTTAGTTTAAGCACAAAAAATACTTGTCAACCAATGTTTAATATCAGTTAAACAGCTGATCAGGGACTGGAGAAAACTGGGTGAAGCTGGTTTTAGATGTAAATATAATTAAAGATGTCATCGGCATAAAAAAATGGAATGAGACATCATGCGCTCTAATAATACCCAGAAGCAACATGTATAGGGAAAACAGAATAGGGCCAAGTATTGATCCCTGTGGTACCCCATAGGCCTGCAGTTTAATTAAACTGAAATTAAAAAACTGACATCTATTAAAAGAACACTTAAACAGTATACTTGTGATTTAATGTGCAAGGCTTTGAGTGTTGGAGTTTTTGGAAGAATTTGGAAAGAATAAGATGAACAGTTTTACGATGTGAAGAGAGTTTTATGATGTTAGGCTAGAAATGCATTAAACGTCAGACTTGTTGCTCACAGTTTAAACACAAGGAAGTTGTGAAAATTCAAACAGGAAACTTTTTCTTAAAAAAAAAAAAAAGAGAGAAAAAAAACCAGTATATATTAACAGTATATATACCAATGCATTCCATCCTGAATGTAATGATGAGTGGGAAATCACTGCTCCACTATGGGAAAACAGCCAGGAATGTGTTAATGCACGTGTCCAGTGTCTTACAGGAAAACGACATTAATTTACATCTAAGCATTAAATACAACCTGGATCCTATAAAAAAAATACTTTAATTTTTTTTCTTGAGAAGCCCATGTCTAATCTGAAGCACACTCTTGACATGTATTTGCTTTTATTTCTGGGTGTTAAACAGTTTTGGGTGGATCAACTGGAATGATAAGAATGAAAAATCTATGAAAAATGTCTGATATCTGAAAAATGTCTAATATAATTTATTACTATTATTATTGTTAAAAACACATTTTCATTTTCCATGAGTTGTTTTAAGAATAAAGGTCAGATACTACTGCAGCACAGTCAGAAAAACAGCTAAAACGTAACTCTACATTCTGATATAACATTCTCATTCACATTTTAAAACATTATATAGCTAATAACAGAGGTAATAAAGTAATACTGTAATGTTTTAGAATTTAATATCCTGATAAGCTTAATTTCTTCTTATATATAGGAATATATATTTCCCCCACTGGGTGTGAGATGTATTTTTAATCAGATGTTTTTATTTTTATTTATTTATTTATTTTTTTTTAAAGATTCTTGGTCTCATAAAATTCTATTGTTTCCAGATTAACCCTCCCCTCCACACACACACTCTCTCTCTCTCGCTTTCTTTACTTCCTTTTCTTATCTACCTCCTTTTCTTCCATTTCCCCCATTTATTTTTCTTATACACTTTCAGTCTTTATCTTCTAAATCTTTTGCTCTTACTCTCTCTTTCCCCCCTCTTTGTTGTTGTTCTTTATTTCTTTTCTTGTATCTTCTTACAAATAAGTTTAGCATAAATAAATCAAACTCTCAACCTGAAGAAAAAAACAATTAAGCCTCAAAATATCTTGTTACTGCATAAACTTTCAAGTTGTAAAAGTCATCCAGTCAGAAAAAAAAAACTCCAGCAGGCAAAGTTCTAACCATATGGAGAAATAAACACAAGATTCACATCACATTTATTATTTTTTAATTGTAATGACAGAAAAGAACAGAAAATATTTGCCATGTGACAGCGAGGCCAAGAGGTGCGAGGGACGTATAAAATAACAGGGACCGCATGGAGGGGGAAAAAAAAAAAATCATGGACAGGTGCATGCTGGGATATGGATGGCCTCTGCACCTGTAACCAATAAATTTAAAAAGAGAAAGGTGTTAAAGGTCAATAAAGGTACTGTTTTCATTAAATTGGACTTAAAATGGTTCCTGGTATTAATGCAGGTTCTGCCTACCAACGCAGAGAACAATCACTCGTCTATGTACTCGAACGGCTCCGGGGGCTCGGGCTCCTGCTCCTCCTCTTCTATTTTAGGCCCATGGGCAGAAACCGGTTCCACAAGCTCCTCCTCCTCCTCACTGGTGTCCTTCAGGATGATAATACCACCTGTGTGGAGCTGGAGAGGCGAGAGAGATAATCAAATCAGCTTTACTATTGGTAGCAAGAGGCAGTAAGAGAGAGACAGAGAGATGGAGAGACAAGAAGAGAAGGCCGAAAACTGACATGTAGCTTTACCCGACCTTCTTACCTGTAACTGTTTTTTTTTAAAGGAACAGATGATTGAAATCTACACTACCAGTCAAAAGTTTGGACACACCTTCTTATTCAATGTTTTTTTCTTAATTTTGTTGTTTTCAACATTGTACATTAAACTGAAAACATTTAAATTATTTTTTAACACTTTTGCTTATTACTTAATTCCATACATGCTCTTTTTTTTATAGTATGGATGTCTTCAGTACTGATGTACAATGTGAAAAATAATAAAAAGAAGGTGTGTCTAGACTTTTGACTGGTACTGTTTATCAGTGCAGAAGTACATTTAAAGATGATGCATTTACAGCTTGAGTGTGAGGCAATCCTGAGTACATGTTAAGGTTTTATAAAATCACTCAGTGCTTTGAACCTTGATATTACCTCCTGACAAAAATATATAAACATGGCCTCTGAGTGGCAGAGTGGTAAAGTGATCGCCCTATCATCTGGAGAATGCTAGGTCAATTCCCGGGTGATGCTGTAACCTCTCGCAGCCTGGAGAGAGCTGATTGGCCGAGCTCTCTCAGAGGGGAGGGATGAGAGCTAATTTGTGCTCTCACAGCAAATCACAGCTCTAGCAAGCAGAAGGAGCGGAAGCAGAAGGTCAAGCAAGCAGAAAGATTGAATGCGTTCAGAAAGATTCAGCTGGCAGGCGTCACATTGTTTGGAGGGCTTTGGTCCTCCCTGACTGGTAATAGCGGGTGGGAATTGGATACGACTAAATTAGGGGCGAAAATAAAATAAAGAAAGAAATATCAAAATAATAGTAGCAATAATAATAAATATAATAAACTGCAATCTGACAACAAAATTGTTTGAATTTCCCTAAACGTATCCTGATTTTTTCAGGGTTATGAAAGCTTCTGTTCCTGCATTTCAAACATTTTTGGGTATGGGGAGAAGAAAAGGGAAAAATAAATAAATAAAATAAAACAAATTTGCAGATTGTTCTGCTCGATGTCTCCCAACTGCCATCAGAAGGAACCTTGTGCACTGCTGAGCAATAAACATTACAGGAAGGTGAAATGCTGAACAGTTTTGTTAATGTAAACATTATTCCACCCACAAAAAAAAGGGGGGGTGGGGTGGGGGGGGGGGCTGCGTCCAACAGACTAAATCTTTGTTGCAGTGTTTATTTGAAGACAATAGTGCAGTGTCATCGTACTCTTATAAAAAATTCGGCGTTGCGTGGATCTCATTATTTACAACGGAAAAAGATCAAATATTTACAGCAGGCTCACATCCAAGGCTTTATGGGCCAGTTATGTCAAGGGTCGGTTACGTTTCTGCGAAAATGGCTGTATGAGTGTGCGCGTGCATGTATGAGAGAGAGAGAGAGAGACACTCACTGGTTTAAACGGCTGATAACGACAGTTCTCAGGCATGGTTAGCACTCGGAGCTGCGCAGGCATCACTCTTGCTGGATTCGCCAACATCTGGAAATTTGGCTCCTGCTCCTTCTTTTTCTCTTTCTCTTTCTCCTTCTCCTTTTCCTCATCTTTCTTGTCTTTTTCCGTCTCCTGCGTTTCCTGTAGTGAACACATCATAAAAAACTCCATGAACATTTTTTTGTAAATTTACTTTAAACTCACTGAAGTATATACTACTTTCAAAATTGTGCAGAGATTTCAGTCTTAAACATTTTAATAATTAAAAATAAATGTTAGATTTGCATACAAATAAAAAATCATCCAATTATAAAGCAACATGTTATATTTTTAATTTCTGCATGTAGTGTTTCTCATCATATTCTCTCAAATATTATATGAAGAACATGACTGAAACTAACTGTGCTGAATAAACCCACCACTTCCATCTTCTCTTCTTCCTTCTCCTTTTTCTCCTTCTCTTTCTCCTTCTTCTTGGCTTTAGCGGTGATGGACAGAACAGCAGTGGAAACCTGGATAAATCAGGATAAATCTTTTAGCACTTGATCAAGATATAAATTGGGTCATAAAAACACTATAGACCACTTTTTTTACACAAGTAAATTCAGTAGCAATGTGAATGCTATAAATCATGAAATACTTTATAAGAATAATTCCTGATCTGAAGGAATCTCTTACCTTCTCCTTCTCTTTCTCCTTGGGAACTTCTAGAGGAGGGGGATAAGCAAAGGTCGAGGGTTTACAGTTGGACCGGTACTGCACTTTCGGCATCTATGGGGAGAAAAAAAACAAACAACCACAAAGCTGAGGAGAAATAATTAAAAACAATGGCGTACGATGACATGGTTCTTGACTGACAAAAATTTCAGGCAGGAAACTGACAGGACCAAGTGCATGAATTGAATTTTTGCAAAATAAAAATTAGTTTGTGGTATGATATAGCTCACAAATAAATGAAATAAAAATACATAATTCGCCACTGTAACCACTTCAAGTACCTACATACAGTGTATGTTAAAAGTCTTTGCCCCTGCACCTCACAATAAAAATTAGAGGTAGAAGTGTGATGCCTGGTGGGTACTACAGCAGTCCATAACAGGGAGTCTAGAGAGCAGACTGGCCATACTCTTGGGAGCCAAAGATAAAGAGAAATGTTCTTGCATGATAAAGGCCCAAAACACAACTCCAAGTCAAGACAAAAAGTGCAGTAAAAGTTGATCAACATTTTGGACCAGCCCAGTCTAAAAATCCCATCTAAAACTTGGTGAATGACTTGAGAACTGTGCACAGAAGATTTCCGTCACAATATTATAAGATCTGAAACATTTATGCATGAAAGTGTGAAAAAAAACTCACTCAATTCAAGATGTGCCAAGTAGGGTTGTGTACCTATGTAACCGGTATGTACTTGAACCGAATCAGAGTGAGAATTTCGGTGCCTCAGTTTGGTGCCACCGCACATGAAAAATTATTTCCTGATTAAGAAAATGGACGTGAACACGAGTCAGAAAGCTTGAATAATACAAATCCAACTAATGTTTGTAGAAATGCATGTTGTTTTCATGTTCCGACTTAAAAGCACAGCTCGGGAAAATGAGACCATCTGCGTGAATGCTGCATGTTCACGCAGTAATTACACTTGCTCTTGACGGCAACAGGTAGCGTTATCTCGCTAAGCTAAATGCACTTAAATTAAAATGCCTAAAGCTTAACGTTCTAACGTGTGGCTGTATTTCACAACAAAGGATTTCAATATCGCGACATGCAACAAATGTCTTAACTAGGGATGCACCGATACCGGTATCGGGTATCGGCCTCGATACCCGATATCGGCCTCGATACCACATTTTTTAAAGTACTCGTACTCGTCAACCCCGATACCGGGGACCGATACCCGGTCTGAGAAATGTCTATTTTTGAGCGGCGTGTAAGGGGTTAATCACAGGCGC
>JAQMYL010000007.1:15788671-15802083 GCA_030014365.1 Clarias pachynema | reverse complement strand
AGCAGTTGTCTAAGCATTTCACTGCATATCGTACTGTGTATGACTGTGTATGTGACAAATAAAATTTTAATTTGAATTTAAACAAAATATAACACACTGTGCTTAAGGAAATCTTTACACTGTATTAAATCAAAGTAACAATCCACTGTACACACAAATAATTATATTAATATTACCACTCAACCTCAACAGCCAAGTTCTAATTTGCAAGTAAGGGGGAAAAAGAAGAAAGATGCCATCTGTCCTAGTTCATTCAAATTTCATTAAAACACGAAATGGCCGAGTTCATGAGCAAATGGTGATTACTGCAGATACTTCACTTCCTTGCTTAATTACTTCTCAACGGTCTAGAACTAACGACAGCACAGGGAAATCGGACATGGTTTATTATAATAAACGTCCTGCCGAATCCGAGATAAGGGCATCTGAAGGAGAAGCACTGGTCTGTGGAGTAAAATTACAATGAAAGAGGGAAAATAACTGAGCAGAAGTTTTGAATCTAAACTGCGAATAAAACATGATGCAGTGAAGAAATAAATTACTGATGCATAAGATGACAAAAGTACTTTAATGATTCATGTTGGCTTTAATCACCCACCTCTACCGTTTAAAACTGGGCGATATGACAAGGTAATATCCAATGTCATATGCATAAATTATGACAAAATACACTTTTCTGAAACATCATGAATATCCTGTAGTTCTGTTAAAATTTTTTTTTTAAACTTAATGGAATCCACTGATTTCTTTCTGATGTTTTACATTTTTGACATAAAAGTATCCTGATTATTCTAATGCACATTTTCCCCCTCTCCTTTTGATAAACTTATTTACTCAGGTTATTTATTACTTAAATATTATATTAACTAATTAATTACCAAAACTTAATTTTCTTACAATGAGTACAATGCATATGGTGCATAAAAAATACTTTTATAATATTCATGTTAATGCTACTATAAATTTCAATTTGTACAAATGATTTAACTATATGGTGTAAATCAAAAAATTAAACATGTTCTACTGGGTGGGTTGAAATCTTTCAAAGTTCCAAGGTTTACTGATAATTACCAAAGCCTTGCAAACAAAACACTGATAATTACTGATAATTACCAAAGCCTTACAAACAAAACACCACCACCATCTAATACTCGTTATTATATGATATTCCAGTACACCATATTTTATCCTCAATCATAATAATGTTAAAGTTTATAACAGAACAGAGAATGCTGATTTTAGTGCATAATGATGTCTGGAGCAACATTCCTAAGTGACAAATATTTATATAATATAGTTTTAACAAAGCTGGTGCAATCTAGATTATTTTGTCCTGAATTTATGATTTTTCTAACACTGTAAACTGTATATTAAATATATTACAGGCACATTCTTCACAAAAAAAACTAAAAAACTCTGGTTAGAATGCAGGATCAGCCATGACATAGCTCTCCTGCAGGAGATAGGGTTAAGGGCCTTGCTCTAGGGCCCAACAATATCAGCTGGGCAATGCTGGGGCATGACCAACAATTCTGATTAGTATCCCACAGCGTTAACCACGGAGACATCACTGCCATCTATTTTAATCCTGCTTAATATAACATGCAGCCAATTGTATAAAAATGCGAACAAACTAATTTTGTTTAATTTTTAATCATGTAGCGGTGACACTACATATAAGGCACTTAGAGCTAGCTATGTATCGTTCTTTGTTCATTTCTCGATCCTGATTTTTTTCTCTTTATCTGCAGTGGGACAATGCTGGCCAAGCCCCAGGAAAAAGACACAGTATGTCGTTCTTGGTCCAGGCGAATGAAAGCAGCATGTCTCCTCCCGATGGAGAGGAGCTGCACTGGGCCTCACTGCTCTTCCTCATGGCCATCCTGCCCACGATCGGCGGAAACATCCTGGTCATTCTGGCTGTCTCACTGGAGCGAAAACTCCAAAATGCTACTAATTACTTCCTCATGTCGCTAGCTGTGGCTGACCTGCTGGTGGGGCTGCTAGTGATGCCCATTGCTCTAGTTACTGTGCTGTACAGTAAGTCAACTCTACTTCACTTCAGCTCATCACACGGTCACTCAATTTACATATTCCCTCTTTTTATAATTACAATAACTGCAAAAGCTTTGAGGTTTATTTAATTGTGAGGGTACTGCATTAAAACAATAATGCTTGAAAAAAAGGGAAAAAGATAATCTTGTCCTGCTGTTATAGTAAAAATAAAGATTGGGTGGTGTGATGAAGCAGAATTACTGTTACCAACGTAAAGTAGTTCTGTATAACACATCAAGTATTTAAAACTGTTTTTCACACAAGATGCCGAAGGTTAAATTTTTTCCACTGTTAAGTTATAACTAATATTAAAGTTAGTTTCTGTTCTCTCAATGTTATAGCAGCGTTTTAACTCGTGTCTTGAAGAAGAAGAGGGGGGTGGGGGGTAAAGCCACCCCACACAGCTTGTTATTTTCCAAGAAACCACAAAGCACAGCTGTCCTGAAGATATCGGAAAACGTAAAGTTACAGGTTTATCTTGTTACGAAACACTGACTTTAGAGGCTCCTTTCAATACTGTAAAACAACAAAAGTCTAACAAAAAACATCATATAAACATTATTTAAAAATCTTTTTATGTGGAGTATCCCTGAACAAGTCCCTATGAAAGAGCTGCTGAAGCTATAGAAGTGATGTATTGGAACAAGTGCATTGATAAACATGCAATTTGCAGCCACACTACTGTCAAAGCTGCTGTTCTAGAAAATCAATCAGCAAACAGTATCCAAAAGAAGCACTTTTGTAGACATGTGTTTGCAGAAATAAACACTCATGTATTATAAAAATGTATTGTAATCAAACAGTGTAAAAGATTTTCTCACCTACCCCTTAATATAAACCCCAAAATCCTGCCCTTAGTCACAACAGAGAAGTCAAACATCATTTAAAAAAATTCTCAAAAGTTGCCTGTTGGAATAAAGCTATAAATAAGAGGGTCTGTCATGATTTAAAGCTCTGTCAAAAAACTTCATTACTGACTGTGAGGAATATTGTGATACATCAGATATTTAGTGTTTGGCACTGACTTAATGCTCTAGCTATAAGGTTCCTTTAAAGTGAATCACTGGATGAGCTTTGGCAGATCTTTCTACAGTTCTGTAAAATATCCTTCTATGATTCGTACAAAGCTATGTTAAATGAACTTGACACCGCCTGTATGAGAAGGACATGCAAAACTGGATTCACTGATGGAAAGAAACAAAAATAGTTTCATTCCCACGAACTCATGAACGCAAACAAACGCTGCCACACTTTTCATTGGAAATTGCTCACAGCAGGTACCGTTAGCCTCCGATTCCTTACATGAATTGCTCAAAAGTGCAGATAATATCACCATACAAAAAAATGGCACCAAGACTCAAACAAAGGTGTTGATTTGACTAAACATCTAATCTTTGCAAGTTTAGCAGTAAGCTTTGGTGCCAGTACAGGACTCCTCATCAGATTAGATGGGATTTGGTGACAACTGGGCTGAGTTGCTGCGAACATGCAAATTCTTGGGAGTTTCGAAAATCAAGTATTTTATCTGTATAGGAACCATATGGAATGCTGAATCCAAAGGCTCACAAATTAAATACTTATGCCAGGAGAAATTCTTCCTTGAGTCAGTATACAATAAACAAGTAGGAGGGGCTAACTGCCAGTACTATACCTGTATGACACCATCACAGATTTGGAAAACTTAGGACTTCAGGTTCCAAAAAGAAATGACTATAAATGTGGTGAAACAGCAGATTGGCTCAGCAAAGGGAAAACGGCTGGAAATTTGTAAGCACAATAAGAATGACAATGTTAATCATGGAATTTATTTATAACAATTCTACAAAAACAAACAAAATAAAGCTTATTTTATTGTTTCTATTCAATTGTTTGGGTTGATGGACAACATAGCAAAAAATGTTATATAGTAAATAAAAGTTCATTTTAAACAAATTTCATGTTGTTGACCATCATACTGACAGGACAGCCGTCGTGCTTATTAAAATATAGCCATTTTTTGGTCTGAAAAACAATGTCGGATTCTACAGATTGAAACCTATTTGCTAAAACAAACAGACTCACAGAGAAGCTAGAGGTCTTTCTATTATAAACATTTGTCTCATTTGAGTGTCAAACACATTTTCATACACAGATCATAAGAAATTAGCATTAATTAAATATACAATGATATTTTGGCTATTTCATTTCTAATTTTAACCCACTCCTAGTAAAATTGTCAATAGAGTACATTTAATTTTATTAACATTTAGTTATTTAAATTAACTTTTATAGTTAGTAATTTAAATTGTAAATAACTTGATCTAAAGGACCACTGCTCTATCTTTGAGAAGTAAAATATAACTACTTTTTCAGTTTTAATGACAAAACTGTATTGTCAAAGTAGAGATAAACGTTCAACTGTATTTAAAACCAGAAGAACTGTAAAAACCTCAGCGGTCTGTAACAAACCATAGGCATAAATTAATGTCACCTTTATTGCAATAAGACAAATAGACTGAAAAGACATTTGCAATAGAAAAATGCCAATGTTTTGTTCACATCAAGTTCATTCAGCTGTTTTTCATTGGAAATGAACTCAAAATGTACCAGAAGGCAGAAATTCTCAAGTGTAATTAAATCATATTAGTGAGACAGAAGAAACAATAATTAATGGCTCTGGAGTGCAATGACTGTGGATTTGTCAAGTGCTGTGGGATACAGAGGACAGTCGTGAGAGCCTTGCTTAGTGTTTATGTCTGCCTGGATGTTTGAGGTCATTATTTAGCACCTCCATGTTGCAGCTTTTATTTGTTGAGATGGTGTGAAAACTTCCGGCATTAAAAGATTCAACTACATATTTAGGTTATAAAAAAATGAATGGAAAACAGAAGCAATATACTCAGGCAAGACTACCGAACTGTCATAGCTAAATGTCCTGGTTGTCCAGTTATTCATATACACACACACACACACACACACACACACACACACACACATACATACACATACACAGTATATAAATAAAAAAACTTAACTTTGTCTACTACATAACTACTTTTATGTACAGAAATTCCATAATTAATAAGTTAGCTAGGTAATTCATCCATTAGTATTAGAAGCAAATTAGAACAAATTTTTAATTGGGTATATTTTTAAAGAAGGATTAATTTCTAGTTGAGGTAGAAGCTGACAATCATTTGCTGTAAAAAAAGAAACAGGTTGGTAAGTTTTAAAGTGAATCTTTAAGTTATTCTGCTAAGCTCTATTTTAAACAAGAACAAATATTTAACACTTTACTTATTGACAAATAAACTAACTTTTTACATTTTTAAAAAAAAATGATAACGCAATGGCTTCAAAGGTTTAAATTCAAAAACTTCACACGATAAAGTCTAATTCCTTTTTAAGCAAACAGTTAAATGAAAAATAGTCTGTGTGCAGAGCAGAAACAGAGCTCGTTGTCCTGTCTCCCCATCTGTTAAACAGGTGAAAACAGGACTCTCTGTCGACACCTTGAAGTATTAAATGGTTCCGTGTCAGGGTAAATATGGGAGAACAAATTCACACGGAGCTCAGCTTACTGTAAAAGGACAGCACCAGAGCTAAAAACACAAGGACATATCAAAGTGAAAAGAAAGAAGAGCCATATATTCAGCAAGGGTGGAAAGAAATATTTATACGGGAAATTTAAGTCTCAGACTTTCGGCATTCTTAACATTCCTCTCAAGAAGAAGAAGAAAAAAAAAAAAGCGAGCAAGACTACACAGCAGAGAAAACTACCTGCTTGTAATTTCCTCCGATTTTCTCCAGTAACTGAGCCAGTATTTTTTGCTCATCTGGACCATCAGATCAGCGCCATATCTAGTACAAATTACAACTGATAAATTGCCCAAGGTCTATCTCTATGTGAAATTATAAGCGTCTTAATGAAAAGCTTTTATTTGTAATCAAAAAAGAAGAGCGATGTAATCTCTTTTGCTTTCTAGATTAGGAGTAAACATGGGTAAAACTTTACTTTTGAATTTTTTTTTTTACCTGTGTTGAACTACTATTGAAGCTATTTTAAATTAAAATTAAAATCAACACATTCAACAGGCGCAATTAAATGTGTTTTTTTCCCCACACCCATTACTTGCCTACTAACAATTGGCTGAATTCTTAAGCCAGAAGTTAATAGATTCAAATAAACATGTTAGCAAAAAGTCACAATTTAACTCCAATGAAAACTTTAAATTCTGCACCTTCCAATATATAGAAAAAAAATACCAATCTCAGGGACCAATACACATTATGCACTGCTGTGTTTGTCATAGAATTATTATTGAAATATAAATCATTACTGAAGACAGTTTTGGCAGCAGTGAGACGTGTGTAGACATGGTTGCATAACTACATGCATGGGTGTTGCTTCTAGAACACTGAAAATGCCCTTTCCCTGGAAAGCCAGTATACTTCCTAAATCTGATAAAGAGGCCAGTGCTGACATGAAAAATCAAAGCAAAATTAAAATGGCTCGGTAGTACATTTAGAGCAGCAAGAAGCAAAACAAATCGAATAATTTATACTACCTACAGTTTCTGTATTAAATCAATAGTGTAATGTGCTTTTTATAATTTCTCATCTGATCAGTGATTGATACTGTGTTTTAGATTCAGCATGGCCACTTCCTGAGTTCCTGTGTCCCATCTGGCTATTCCTAGATGTTCTATTCTCCACAGCGTCTATCATGCACCTTTGCGCCATCTCCCTCGACCGCTACATCGCCATCAAAAAACCCATCCAACACAGTCAGTACAACTCCCGTGCAAAAGCCATGGCCAAAATTGCACTTGTGTGGTTGATATCAATAGGTGAGCACTCAAATCTTTCACTTTCCTCAATTCCTAGTAAAATACTTAAAGGAACGACTGCTTAGATTCTTTTTCTTTCAACTGATAATGAAATGACAATTTTGGCAGGATAGCTGGTTGCACCACTTTTAAGTAACTGACAGCTAGTAGCAATATACCAGCTGTTGTTTATTTTGTTGCTTTGAGGAATAGAACACTTGCCAAGGCAGCTTTCACACATTTCCATAAACAAGAGATTTAATAAAGTCTAAGACAAACAAGCTAAAGAAGCAGTGACAACAGCATTACTTCAAGATAATAAATGAATGATATCTAGCTTGCAATAGCAAAGTAAAAGCATTTGAAGATGTGATACTAAAGTAACACGGTGTAGTTTACTTTTCGCCCACAAAAAAGGCAGCCTTTTGTGCATTTGCATAGATAAAGGAATTCATTTTTAATCAGCAGTTCTTGATGGTGCACCACTGACTTCTGGAAATGACATCAGATAAGAAAAACAATTACCTTGTAATGACGGTACTTTGTTACATAACTGTTTTGACCTGGAACAAGACGAGACGATACCTTGCGAGTTCTGCTTGTTAACAAAAGGTCCAGGTGATTATTTTGACTGTGTTGTCTGGAACATTGTGGTGTTTGGCACTACAACAGAGTTGTGTTTTAGATCCATGAAAGGCAGATATTGTGCAGTGTCACTTCAATAATGACCATGCACACCATGTCCTTGCTTATGCTGAAGGCTTACTATCGCATATGCGCTCCTTTGACAAAGCAGTATTACTGAGAAAAACCAGACAGCACTAGCTAAAGTTGTGGAAGGCAGCATCAGTAGAATGGTATGCTATTTAAAGATATTCAGCCAATAGGATAGCAACATTAGATATATAGATAGATAGTTGGTTTACTTTCAGGGAGTTTTGAACAATGCAGAACCAAGCCAGTCCTGGGGACAGAATAATCGAAATTATTTTAATGATCTTTTTCTCAAACAGGTATCGCCATACCCATACCAATCAAAGGACTGGGAAGCCCAAATCACGGAATTAACGTAACGTTCAACGGCAACCACACCTGCGTGTTGACCTTAGAAGGTTTTGGAGAGTTTAAACTATTCGGCTCTCTGGCAGCCTTCTTCATCCCCCTCATGATCATGATGATTATATACCTACTGACGATCCAGGTGCTGCGCAAAAAGGTATACCTCCTTAGATCAAGGGCATGTCAGCGAGTCAACAGACCCATGGTGTGTACTGTCTTCCAAAGAGACCAGACTCTTCCATCCCCAACTGAGAAAATCAGCATGCTGGATGCTATTAAAAAGGATCAACTGCTGCAGGGAACAAAAGTCAAAGGGGATGAGATGCCCATTCGGCGACTGTCCACCATGGGAAAAAGATCCATGCAAAATCTCAGTAATGAACAGCGAGCCTCCAAAGTCCTGGGGATCGTCTTCATGCTGTTCTTGGTCATGTGGTGTCCATTTTTTATTACCAATGTGACATCAGTGCTCTGCAAGAGTTGTAATGTCAACCTGGTGGAGAGACTTTTGGACATTTTCGTGTGGGTCGGTTACGTTTCTTCAGGTGTCAACCCTTTAGTCTACACACTTTTTAACAAGACTTTCCGTGGAGCCTTTACACGTTACATCACATGCAACTTTGGCACTAGGAGAGCATTGGGAATGCAGCGCAGGAACCTGACCAAAATTGCATTCCAGTCTTCTGTTGCGGAAAATTCCAAGTTGTTTATGAAGCATGGGCTAATGAACGGCATAGGTCCTGCCGGGTATCACAGTCCACTGCGAAGACGACCAACAAACCTACAATCCTCCAGTGGTGTCATGCTGGATACTCTTCTTCTCACGGACAATGAGGACCGCAAAACTGATGAGGGGGTCAGCTGTTTATAGCGTGCTTTGATACTTTAAACTAACCTTTTTATGGTTTAAAATACTCAATGTAGCTGCTGCAATTGACCAGTATTTATATTTCAGTTATTGCAAATGGAAAAAAATATTTAATTAAAGCCTGAAATTTTCCACAACTTAAGGTATTTGATGCTGGAATTAGAGGGATAGATAAAAGAAATGCATGGGGAAATAAAAGCCAGTTATGTGCAACATGCATGAAACACTGAGCAATTGTGTGAATTTCTTTTTGGGGACATACAAAGATCTTTCTGGGCATTTTGCTGATATTAATCTTATCAACATGATTGATATTTTTCTCCATGATCCAAATCATTAGCCAGTACAATTCTCTTAGGGTTATAAAATGTTGTTTTTGAAAATTTAAACAATTTCTGAATTCACTCATGGGCGTAAAATGGTTCTCCTTAGATTCTCGGATCAAACCGTATCTTTTAAAATGCTTTTCTTTCCTGGAATAACAGGTGAAGGTGAGATCTATGAGGCTTAACCTCAAGACCCATCCTAGCTAGTATCTATTAGCTAACTAGCCTAGCCTGCCATCTAGTTTAGAACCATTATCAGTAATGCAAACAAAATAAAGATTCGCATAACGCAAGTTGTTTGCCTTCATTGTATGAGCTGCATGCAGCTATAGTTAAGGTGGAATCTGCATGTCATAAATTTCTTGAGTAACCTGATTTCACAAGCTATTTGTTCTCCATGTTCATTTTCTTAGTTCTCCGGTAATACCTTGATTGTTCAGAAGGTAAAAAAGTGCTTAAAATGAATTAGCAACTTTCCAAAACAATGAAATCTTTATAACATTTTTAGATCCCACATTGACCAAAAAATACATGAATTCCCATAGGACTAATGATTGCAGGGAGAGGAACAGAAATGTGGAAACAGCCTTACAAATACCTTAATAAAACATACATAGCAGTATGTGTTAACTAAATTATGTAACAAAAAGCATAAGAACAGTTATTTCTTTGTTGTGGTTCATACAACTGGACATAAGCAAGATATGAATACAACGCTTTTTTTTTTATAATGTGCATGATACAAACTCTAAATTTATATATCCTAAATCTATGATTTCTATAGATTAACTAACTTATGAATTAAGTATTTATATCTTACTTTTGAATTCTTAAAAAAAAGCTTATGACTCGCTTTGAAAAGTTATACATAAAAACTTAGATATTAAATGAAAATAAATGCATTTCTTGCCAAATATATATAGTATTTTCATGAAATACTGAGAATGTTAATTTGTGTCAAATTTGAAACAGGAATAGCTAGTTTCAGTGATTTGCTTTGTACTTTCTAAAGCCAGAGGAAAAAAACAAGTGTGAAAATAACCATAAATTATGGCACTTGACATTTAACAGCTTCTTTTTTTGTTATTATGTGTCTGGACACACAGAGAACAAAGCCGTTATAGACTTGTTCATTACAAAACCTAGATACTGCTAATCAAGTTTCACTGTCCATTACACATCATGTCCAGTCACTGTCCCTAAACAAACAGGAGCTAAAAGCGTATGACTGAGCTGAATTGTTGCTGCACTGGATGCTCACTAAACACTGCAAGGATTTACATAGTCTTTAGATCATAGCCAAATGATCATGAGAAAAATCATATGGCCTTTTTAGGGCTTAAAATATTTTGCCCATTTTCTCTGCCTGGTCCAGAACAAATATCTGAAGTGGAAAGAAAAAACATTGACTAGAAATAATACTGTAGTATGTGTAAATGTAAAAAGTCTAATTTACCAGGGAGACTGGCAGTGAGATCATAGAAACAAAAAAATGTCCAATAATTCGAATGATTACATGATGACAACAATGCCTTCTATAGACAATCTGAAGAAACTAGAAAGCTGGCTGAATTAGGAAAGTACTTTTAAAACATAATGCAACAAGGCATGACATTCAAAAAAAGAAATCAGATACTTAAATAGTAAGGAAAATATTCTTATACTAACGCAGAGACAACCAGGGCAAAATGCAGAAGTAGTTTATTTTCATGCTAAAAAGCTTTCTCTATGGATTTCATTATGCAAAATCTTGAAGACTATTATAAAATCTTTCAGAATTTTTCATCTGGAATCCTAATAGATTAATTTGAGGAAACCCTTAAATTAGGGTCTTCAAATAAAATTTGTGAAGATTTAAACATTAAATTCCTGGTTTACAAAGCTCTGCAAAAGTAATTCACAGGACAGAAGTGGTGACAACAATTACCTTTTAAATGCTTAGTGATGAGTTCACAGCTATAAACAAGACACTGTGACATCCAAGTCTCTTTTTAATAGACTTTTTTTTCCATAAATTTTGTCCTATTGTCATTTTACTAAACAGACCAAATATGCAGAAAATGAAAAAATACATTGAAAAACTTAAATGTTTGATGCTGCGCTCTATGACATAGTGTTTCCTGTTCAAATAGGTTTCAAACAAGCTAAAACACATTAACTATTCCAAAAGCCTGGAAGGAAGCATTGTTACTTAACGGGAGATTGAGGGGCATGAATATCCCACAGTTGTTGAAGATCAGATAGAGGAGATCAGTGTCAGAGTTTCTTTTATATGCATTATAAGGGAGATTAAACTCAATTACCAGTAAAGACCATTAGAGAAGACTCTGGAAAATATTCCAGAAGAACGTGAGGAATCTGGTAGTTGTATATATATTACACACAGGAAGATTAATCAGATTTGGCTGAAGAACACAGCATAAAATTTGTCCGTAAAGAAGCCAGAGAGAATGAAGCGTGTATAAACAAAGTGTTTGATTGTTCTTCAATGCAGGGGTCAGCTATATGAGGTTATAGCTTTTTTACCTTCAAAAGGGCACTTTATGTGTTAATCATAATTAAAAACTGTATTGCTAAATAAATAGCCAGTAATGAGGTTTCAACCATCAGGGCTATTAAGGAAAAACACATACTTTGCAGAAAATTCATCATAAGGACATGGACAGGTCTGACTGCAGGCTGTAAAAGCCACAGATCCATCTAGTAGGCAGGTTCACATTTCTGCTAAATGTGTGCCAATGAACCAATACCTCTATTTCTAATCATGTATACACATTACTACTTCTACCCCAAATCATACAAGATGGTCCTGAGATCTTTTATTTCTCTTATGCCCCTTCAATATGCCAGCACTGAGCCTTTCTCCCTAAAGTTTCCTCAAAGATGTCAGAACACAAATGTACAGCTTTATAAACAGTACATTTATTTTTGCTAAAAAGCACTAATCATAAAGACTTCTTCAATTAAGACTAACAAAATAAACCTCTCCTCACAAACAACCTTCACACAGCAATATCTTTAGTTACTATGGAAGTTATAACGTATTAGAACAAGTAGTTTGCAGCTGCACTACTGTCAGAGCTGCTGTTATAGAACATTTAACAAATCAGAAAGCAATACTCAACAGCACAGAGGTGCAAATGTGCATAAAGCTTCAACTGAAATTTGATTTCCTTTAATCTCGGCCAACAGTAAATAGGAAGCAGTGATGAAAAAAGAAATGTCACTTTAGATCCTACCTGAACATGATAAACCCGATAGACTCAACAGCAGCTCTGCGTACGTCATCATTCACATCACTGACCTGTTTAATAAAAGAAGGAAAAGAAAAAAAAAAGTCTAGTTATTCAGGTTGAAAAACAAACAAACAAACAAAAAAAAAAAACAACATCAGCCATACCAACACAAAGAAACGAATGGCATTTCGTCAGGATTAATTTTTTCGCAACACTGCCAGAGGTTGTCTGTAGTAATTCTGATTACTTAAATCAACACTCATTGTTTTTATTCTGATTATAATAACTTGCTATGGATGGCACAGCATGCATGTGATTAGTAGGTCACATAAACATGCTCGTAGTCTGCATCTGTGCTAGGTGCACAATAAGATTAAAAAAAAAAAAAAAAAAAAAAGGAGTAAGGTAAAGTGGGAAACCTCTACAGGATATCTTTACCAACACGCAAATTGTCATCTGCTATCCCATGACTACTTTAAAGAAAAATGCACTGAGGTCAATCCATTCAGCGTTTAAATCAACATGGCCGACTTGGATAACTTCGGCTTTCATTTAGCAATGTTCATAAGCCCGGTGTCTTCCTCGGGCAGAAAAATGTTGACCAAATTTTCTTGGCACACACTTGCGGCAGGATAGTAGGGTAATGGATTTTGAAAGCCAATGATTAAAGAGAGCAAAGACATGGTAAAGAAACAAACTGAAGATTACCGTGTTTAATTTATCAATTTATTAAAATTGTATTTTTGGTGTAGGAAATCATATTTTGACTGTTTTAGAATATGTATAAACCAAGTTTAGATTTGAGGTACATACAGTTGCCACAGAAACCAATACACTGGAGGAAGAATCCTACAAACATGCATGTTTCTATTTCTTTCAGGAGAGAATGTAATTACCATATTGTGCCTTTTGACATATTGCTACATACAGTCACGTTTGAAAGTTAGTACCCCCTCATTCAATGCAGTTTATTTTTTAGGTAAAAACTAGTGATGCTCCGATTGATCGGCCACCGATCATGATCGGCCGATATTGGCTAAAAATAGCTTGATCGGCGAAC
>JAQMYL010000007.1:15719681-15733691 GCA_030014365.1 Clarias pachynema | reverse complement strand
TGATAATTTTATATATATATATATATATATATATATATATATAATTGCTTTTATGAATTCCCAACTGAGTGAACATTTTTATAGGTTTCCTAAATTTTTGTCTCAATTGTAAAAGAGCAAATGCTTAAAATATATATACTTTCATATATAGATTATAAACATCAACACTAGTATTGTTCATAATGATGATAAAGGGTGTTTGTAAAATAAACAAGTTCATTTGTAGGAAATGTTCATTTTGATAGCATGTAAAAGAAAAATGTCAGCAGAGATGTGTGAAGTATGTATGATGCTGTTTTTTCAGAGCCATATGCCATTATGCCACCATTGGAGCAGTTCATGGAAATTTCTTATAACACGAGGAGAGAGCTTTTCTACAGAGACGTGGAACGAGGTGATGTAGTCATTGGCAGAATAACGTCAATCCGGGATTTCGGATTCTTTGTTAATCTTCTCTGCACCGCTGGGGGAATGGAGAGGGATGTTGAAGATCTAGAGATCACGGTATTTTAAGAATGATTTTCACCAAGCATCACAACTGAACACTTGCATGTCTACTGCACTGTGCACAATTCCAGTGCATCCTTTAATTGAGTGAAGTTTTTTGTCTTTCTCAGGGTCTGTGTCCAATCAGAGATGTCCCATCAACTGGAAATCATGATGATCCTTTGTCTTATTTCCAGACTGGGGATTTGATTAGAGGTATATTTAGAGGTGTAACAATTCACCCCGTAATTAAATCCAATTCATTATACTTGTTTCATGATTCTATTAAATTTAATTCTTAAAATGTCTAAATGCAATTTTAAAGGTGAAGAAATAATGACCTGAAAAGACTAATTCTTAGTAAGTAATATTTTAACAAAATGTACAGCCGGTTCACCACATTTTAAAAAAGATAAATACATTCATAAATTATCCATTTAAATTCTCTGACCAAGGGAAATGGTTTATTGAAAAATAATGATCTGTGTGTCATTGTACCATGGAAATAAAGGTCCGAAGAAGATAAATGTAAATTTCTAGTGTAATTGTTATAATACAACTTTTATTTCACTGTAGGACCAATTCACTAAAACCAATGTTTTTAACATGACTAATAGAGGTATTATATAATTGTGTTAAGCTGGTGTGAAGGACATCGACCGCTATCATGAGAAGCTGACGATCTCGCTTTATCCTACCTCTCTGGCCTTGAACATGGAGCGAACCAAACTGGGTGTAATAAACAAAGAAGATTTACCTCTTCATTACACGTAAGATGAACTAAGTGTGCGATATGTATGTGTGTGCCCCCTCATATTGATTTAATAGTGCCAAAATCTTGTCAATGAAATGTTTTGCATTTTCTATTATCTCTCTATATATATTTATATATATCTATTCATTGTTTTGGGTTTGGGAGTGGATGGGAGCAAAAAAAACTAAAACAAAGCTAAATATCAAACAGCAGTCAGCTATCAACTGTGACTAAATTAAAGGAGGCATGATTGAGCAGACAAAATGATAGAAAGTCTCTAGACATTATCAGGAAGATTTTGTGAACAAGTTGTTTAGTCAATAAATTGGTTGGTATTATTTGTAGTTCTGTCCAGTTGGACAAACACTACAGTATTTCAGTCCTTGTTTATACACTTGAACAGCATTTGTTCCTCTCATAAAAAAAAAAAAAGTATGCTATGTTGGATATTTCTCACTCATCACTGGGAGGTGATTTATATTTTTTTCACTCGTTTAGCCGTGGGGAACAGGTGGCCGTGGACTACAAAGAGTCATATGAGATGTTACTCCAAAGTTCACTCGGCTTCTCTAACCCTTCCAATGTGGACTATTTGCTTGGCAAGCTAGGAATCAGTGACACACAATCGCACTCACTAATGAGAGGATTACAGAGGTATACATTGCTTTTTTTATTTTGTAAATACTAATGTAGATATGATAATTATAGGTGGAGTATTTAAATATAGCTAGGCATTCTTTATTTTGTAGTAAACATTTCATGGAAGATGATTTTGCAAGTGCTATTCGGAAGAAGCAGTCTGCTTCCTGGGCTTTGAAATGGTATGCATGAAATTTACCCCTCCTTTCATTTTATCTATTATTTAAAGTATTTTGTATAAATATGACTCTAATATGGAAACGCATGTGGTTTGTTAATCTCTGGCAGTGTGAAAGCTGGTGTGAATCATTTTAAAACGGGCCACCATGTAGAAGCGATGAATGAGTACAACAAGGCTTTAGAGATTGACACCAACAACGTTGAAGCTCTTGTGGCACGTGGCGCTCTGTACGCTCCTCCGGCAATCCAAACACATCCACATAATTTTTATTATTATTATTATTTACAGATTTGTACACAGCTTTGATTTGGTAATACACAAATTTATACCAAACACTTTCTTTCTGCAGATATGCCACTAAAGGCAGCTTAGTGAAAGCCATCAGTGACTTTGAGCTAGCTTTGGGAAGCTGCCCAACACACAGGAATGCCAAGAAATATTTGTGCCAAACCCTTGTGGAACGTGGAGGACAGTAAGGCTGTTAAGACAATAACAAAATTTCCTGTGTGCATTACACAGTAATCTTGTTTGAGTTAAATTTTATATCAACTTACCTTGTTCTTTACATCCACATATTTCAGATTAGGATGAGAATTTATAATGTCATGTACTATATATGTCTTTAAATAAATTACTTATTATTAAAATATTGTTTATTTTTAAATAAACATGAATTGTTTAGTTGGATAGAAATTGCCATATAATTAGGCGGTCACTAGATGTTAATTTTCAGTAAACAAACAAACACCACCTAAGCCTTTCTTCAGACAAAATAAGTAGAAAATGAAATAAAACTAAATCAGAACGATACAATACAATTAAGGTAAAAGGCAAGTTATGGAATTGCTGATTGGAAGTTCTTAATAAAATTGTTAATTAATTAAATTATGATTTACATGTGCATTTAATGTCTGGTCTCTCATCAGGCTGGAGGAAGAGGAGAAGTTGGTTACAGCGGAAGGACTTTATAAGAAAGCAATAGCTTTAGATGACACATTTCTTGAAGCGAAGGAAGCGCTGAGGAAGCTGCAGCTGCACATCCAGGTGAGCTGTAACATCCCCAAAAGTTACAGTGCAGATGTGCACTTTTACAGCAGCTGTACGTTGTAAATTTAAAACGTCACAGTTCAGATTTACAATGTAGGTTTACAATACATCTGGAGTTTTACAGTGCAGAGTTAGTTACATATTATGAGAATAATGCTGGTTATATAGCATATAGAGAAAAGTTACATAAGATGACTTATGACTGAAGTTCACAGTGGTCCAAAGACAGAATGTTTTATGAAAAGTTGTTTTTGAAAAGGTTTATGAAATTTGTTAGAATGTTAAAAAGAACTAAAATGAGAAATTTACCTATATTAATTTTACCGTTTTGTTACACTGATGAAGTATTTTTGTTATTTATGTGTGTCTTTGATCTGGGATGTTGAACCCTGATTGCTGTTGGACGCGCAATCCTAATCACACCGGTTTGGCACAAATGCCATCTGTGGAAAACCCTGTTTGGACTGAAACAACACTGGTTTGTATTCTGATGCTTGTGCTGGCTGGTAACTTATCTTTGTCTGTCTTATGTTGTTCTTAAATTGCGCAATGCTTTCACACATTCTTGATGTCCTGTCGTGTCCTGGTGTTTGGAATGTTGATGATCTGCTGGAATGGTTGTTTCTGGCTATCTTGCTTTAAAAACAAACAACCAAACAAACAAAAAACATTACTGCATGTCCCTGCATGCTTGATTTGTCACATGTATGTGGATTTATATTTCCACTGTGCCAACTGACTGCTTTAAAGAAAACTCTTAAACTGAAAGCTGAGGAGGCTGCAAAGGAGAAGGAAAAGCAACCAAGTGCAGAGACGAGTGCAGATAAATTACGTAAGATCTTAAAAGAAGAAAAAAGGTAATGATGTGACACACACACACAGACTAAAGTCTAGCATGGTATTTTTTTATTCCAATTTTTTTTCCACAGTTATCTGACCACTGTTAGAATTCATGAGGAGTTTAAAACCTACAGACACAGAAATTATATGTCATAATGTTTAAATGCTTAAGCTTCATTAAAGCCTAATTCTGATTATGTAGCTATTGTCGGGATGAATTTCTGTCTGAAACAGGGACTTGTTTAGCCATTTGGTCTGAAACTGTCTTGGTTATGGGGGTAGGTATGAGCTCAGGTTGTGATGTCAGTAATGGCACCTAGGCACTTGACAATTGGTGAGCTACTTTAATTAGCTGATTAGTAAAAATGTAAAGTTGTTCTAAGCCATTTTTAATTAAAAGGAATCACATATTTGACCATTTCTAATTAATCATTGCTATAGCATATTATTTTGATGACATGTTTAAGGGGATTTAAAAAATTACTTTTGATCACATACATTTAAAAATGAATTAAATATTTAAGGATGTTTTTATTCAGGATGAAAAAGAAAAGGAAAAGGTATGACTCCACTTCAGAGACATCCTCAAGCTCTGATTCCTCCAGCGATGATTTATCCAGTCGTAAAAAAAGCAAAAAACGAAAGCACAAACGACGACGGTCTTCACACAGTGATAAAAAACACAAGCAGAAGGTTCCATCACATGATGAGGAGGAAGAGGAGGACTACCCTGTTCCTGCTAACACCTCAGCGTCCTTTATCAATGAGAAACAAACCCTTGTTAAACTGCTTGATGGTGATAACAGAGCTGAAAACCAAAGACTCTCTCATGAAAAAAGCAGAGAAGGTAGGTTTGAAGATGAGGCCTTCACCTGGGGCCCTGAAACTGAGGACAGGAAGGAGGAGGTCAGGATGTCAGGCGGTCATCACGAGTGCCTCAGCGGGTTAAATGGCCGGGGCAAAGACACGTACAGAGATCGCAGAAGATCTGAAGATGAACACAGCACTCGGTCAGAAAGTTGTAGAAGCTCACGGAGCACTTCCTGTAGAAAAGATTCCTCCTCTGCCTATTCAGAGACCTCACACAAATCTGACACGTGTGATTTTAACACAAGAAAATCCAGTTCTTACACATCTGACTCACGCAATTCCCACTCGTCTGACTCGCGCAGATCAGATTCTTATAAATCTGGAAGTGATAGGAAGTCAGAGGTCAGGGAAGGTAATGAAGGAAACAATCGTAGATTAAGCTGCAGTGATGTGAGCAAAGCCATGGAGGGAAACCTAAAAAAGAATTTACCCAACAGTTTACTGGATATCTTTAATCAGATTTCTGAGTTTGAGAAAGAAAAAAAGCAGAAGAAATAAATAACATGTTTCTGTTATCACAGTTGCTTGAAGTTTCTTGAATTGCCTTGAAAAAAAAACAGAGATGGAGGGATAAACATGAGGTAGCCCAAACCTGCCAACATTTATACATTGTGTTTTCGGAGTGTCCCTTGCAGAAGAATAAACATTCAAAGAATATACACAAAAGTAGTCTTCCATAACAATTTCTTAAATCTAACACATCAAACAGTCTGAGCAGCAGATCAGCAAGGATTATGTTGGCGAAGTTGAATCATTTTATGCCTTCTCCCAATGAACATCAGACAAGAGATCTGTACATATACAATACTATTTCAAAATGTACAAGATTATTCCTGGTTGGCAGGTCTGGATACACTGATAATGCCTTGTAATAAACCTGATGGTACCACTGATGTAGCAGTTATCAGTTATAAGTTTTTGTTTTTGACTTCTGGAGTGAAATGAAATGCTTCATTGCCAAAAAGTATTTGTAGTTGAAAATTTGAAAAAAGTGGGTAATAGAATTTAATTAAGCTCTTTGAAACTACAGTAAGTACATTTCTGTACATTCATGGATCCATTTATTTCTGTAGAGAGCTGTAAATTTGGAATCAGGATGTAATCAGATGGGGAAATGTATTGATTGTTGATTGGATCATAATTAGATGCATGTCTGCTGTTTTTTTTTAGCCACTTCACTGTGATGCTTTTGTTTCTCCTTGTTTCCCAGTCTGATTAATATTTTAGGACTGCGTGTACCACATGTAAACCAATATATCCAAACATCTCCTAATAAACCGAGGCTCCGAACAAGTAATTTGAATAACCTGTTTTTTTTTTGTAGGTAAACTGTTTATAATTTGAGTTTAGTTGAGAATAAGTTGTCAGGATTTATTATTGTTCATCCGGTATTTATAGCAGATGTTAGAGATACTCCATACTGAATGGTAAGATTCATTGTTCAATGTAAGCAACATCAGTGTTATTACCTTAGTATATGAAAGTAGCAATCTCAATACTGTACATCATGTTGAGTAAGGAGGAAATGGTATGTATTTAGTTTTTTACAAAAGTAATTTTATCAAGTTCATAGTTTTCTTCTAGACTGATTACTACAAGGATTTAAGATTTCACTCTTTTGCGTGCAAGGATTTTTAAATTTATTAAAAAAAAACAACCACTTTAATTCCCCCTTTCTTATCAGTGTAACATTTTACACTCCGATTACTCTGATGAGGTCTGTTAACTGCACAATATGAAATATTTTGACTTAACTTTTATTTATTTTTATTCCAGACTTCAGAAAAAAATATGTCCAAGTTTGAGCAGTGACCTGAATATTAAAAGGAATTCTGCTTAATTTTTTTTTTCTGGTAGGCATTTATTTAAACTTAAAACCATAAAATCAAGAGTGAGACAAAAGACAAACAAAAAACCTTCTACAAGTGAAATACATGAATTATCCAGCAGAGGGCAGTTCAACGCAACAGCTCTACTTGGATGTGTGTTCACCGATAGATGATAATATAGTACATACGTAATATAAAATAATGAATAAATAAAATACACTAATTGTCTTTATAAAACATTTTGAATTTAGAATAAGCTATAGAGCTAATGCTCTATTGACAATTATACTTTTCCTCACTCATCATCCATACCGCTTAATCCTGTATACAGGGTCACGGGGAGCCTGGAGCCTATTGCAGGAGACTTAGGGAATGAGGCAGGGTGCCAATCCATCGCTGGGCGCACACACACATACATGATGGGCATTTTGGGGACTCCACTTAACCTAATCTGCATATCTTTGAACTGAGGGAGCAAACTCACCAAGCATGGGGAGAACATGCAAACTTCATGCCCTTCTTGACACACCCATCACTCTGGAATCGGGTCAATTTTAACTCATCAGACCACATGGCCTTTTCCACTGCTTCAAAATTCAATCTTTATCCTCCCTAGCAACCTGAAGCTACCTAACATTTACTCCGAGAAGAGTTCTTTAAAAATATATGAATACAAAAGTTATACTGTAAACCATTTTTGTGTTTGTGAACTTATTTTTTTACTGGAAAACAAACGTGAATGTTTTTTGCTCTGCAAAAATGTGCTATTAACATGTTTGTAGTTTACATGGTAACTACATGTCCTTTATTTCTCAACATTAGCCATTAGGGCTCTTTTTTTCTTCTCTCTGGAGAGCAGTCTCTCTGAAGGTCCTCTGATGACCTTGAGGAGCTCTTAGGAGTTATTATTACTGCAGAATTATTCCTCTGAGTACTTTAAGTGGAAAGCTGAGGTGAGTTTCTTTCAGAGAAGAAATTAAATAAATCAAAGAAAGACCCTGACCCCATAACAAATTGTCTGAAGGATTTTCTTAGATGAACTTTATGCTGGAGAACAAATTGGATCATAAATAAGATGAAAACTTAATAAAAACATGGATCTTGGTAAATATCCAGTCTGAAGAATTTTGCTTGAGTCTTTAGCTGAATCATCAAAATATTTTGTTAACCGGTCTTTTAGTACGAAAACAGCACTGTCTAGAGGACAGTGAAAGAGAGTCAAAAACGGCAGTATGGGAAACAACCTTTTGACCAGATATTAGAGCTGAGTCAGCACATTAATCCCTGTTCACAATCAATATACTATAGACATCCTTGTAGATTTGTCCTTGTACTATGTTGTCTTTGGCAATTTTAAAGATTATTTTCTTTTCTCCTCCTCCTCCTTCTTCCTACTTCATCTTTTTATATAATATCTTTTAGATAATTATCTAAAAGATATTATATAAAAAAGATGAAGTAAATGCCAACATATAGTTTCCTCACCCTTCTATCCACATCAAGTCCAAATTTACTCAGCCATTACTCTTCTCAGATCACGAATTAAATTCCTCCGCTTGTAGTGATTACTCACCTGTAAACATCGATGATTTTTATGATTCCACGTGACAAGTGTTTTTGTTCACAATTTCATTTAAAATGTTCAATGTAAATGTTCCACTGATGTTTCACTAATGTTTTAGTGCTCTCTCTATGTGGAGGCACATGTGCATGTATGTCAGTGTTGGTGGGGGAGGTGGTTGTGGAGCGTCTCTCAAAGTTGTTCCGTGCAGCTACTGTATACAGATCTGCTTTCTTCTCTCAGCATTCACTGCGCCCTTAGGCCTATTTAATGGAATACAATCGCACTTAACCATTTATTCTGGTTCATGTTGGTCTTATTTGGCCTACTGGAAGTGTGTGTGTGTGTTGGTGGTTAAGTTTCTTTAGAAGTTTATAATGCTCCCTCACTGTGTTTCTCATAGCCACTGACCCACAGCATCTTCTCATACAGCTGTGCACTTCACAATGAATGAGCGAATAGTGTTTGTGTGCGTTTGTTCTTAGTACTCAGATTGAAACTGAAATGTTGATGTGTGTGTTCTACTGGAGTGACACATTTTTTGATAGTAATACAGCAAGTCAGCATTTGTTCTTTTCAATTATACAATAAGTGTAATAATGCAAATTCTCTCTTTTTACACAGTGTGTGAGAGTGTCAGTCTGCCAGTGAGCCATGAACCTTCAGATTGTGTGTTGTATCTACCTGTGTGCGTACATGCTTAGGTAAAACACTTTATTACAGAGGGATTTTACGAATATTTATGTCAAAAAATAAGGCCAACTATACAGTTCAAGATACTGTTTTATATTTTATTCATGTGTTTAGTGTATTCTCTCATTCAGAGGTGGTTTGGGATGCATGTGTCCACATCGTGTTATGTAGTGTAAAGGCAGCTGCGTCTCACCACTTTGCTGGCAAGCAACAAAAGGCCACCTGATCGACTGCTCATTGCCCTAGCCGGAAACTGTGTAATCATTGCGAGACTGTTTAGAAATCGTGCTGAACTGACATTGCCTGTCTGCTATCTGCTGGTAAACCACCATAGCCCTTACCAAAAAAACTGCTGAGGATAAACGAATGAACAATGAACAAGCATCACACAACATTCATGTTAATGTTTTTAGTTTAATATATTGATTGAGAACACATTATATTGACAGTCTCCAGTGAATATAGGTTTTCTTTAACATGAACATCATCTTAACACTCCTAATACCCTCCATTTTATTCACAATAATCAATAATTGGTTTATTGGTTATACATGTTTGTACATGTAGTAATAATTATATACATCCACAGTCAGTAGTGTATTTATATAGTTCCCTTGGAATTATAAAGTTCTATCTGCATTCTGGGCAGTTTTGAGATATTGAGCTTCAAAGTTTTTGCTCTCCATAGAGCAAAACTGTGTTGTGAAGTTATATTTTTCAAATTTCTTTATACTTTTGTAATTATTGTACTTTTATTTCACGTTACATGCTGTTTTTAATTTATATAACATTTATTGTCGATATTGTCTCCATCACTGCTATTATTTATTCCATTATTTGACTAGTCAGCTATTTTATTTTTTAACTCAGATTAAAGTCAAAATGTAAAGTTTTAATTAAATGGAAGTTTTTAATCTAACTTTGCCAGATTTCCATGAACTGTAAATCTAAAATATGATGTTCCATTCGTTTTGTTATCTTAGGTAATAACTTCACAGATCACAGAATAACATACACACTGGTGGCAGTCTGCAGACCTCTTGAGCTTTTTCTCTCATCAAGAGCCTGTAGGCAAACTAGAAGCAAGGAGAATGTAATTAGGGAGTTTTAAAATGCAGACGAGAGCAAGCTGCTGTTGCTGCGCGACTATTAGAGGAATTTAGCAGGGATTTGATGCTTCATTTCCACCAGGGCTTGTTGAAGCTTGAGCCTAATACACACATACACAAACACTCATAGCTCATAATGACGGAGTGTGTGCTTGTCCTCAGACACGGCTGATGGGTTCATACCGATTGTCTGGAGGGATTTAAAACAGCCATACCACCGGTGTGGAAGCCATGCAAATTTTTAGATAATCGACTGAAGCTTTAAGCTTTTAGCCTGCTGGCTAAATGTATGATTTTAGCCTGCTTTAATGTATGATTCATTAACAACAATGAGTGACTAAAGTAAATGAATCAGCAACAGGTATATGGAATCATCTTTTACTTTCTGCTTCACTATTTTTCAAGCAGCATTAAATCATATAACCTTGATATACATTATACTTTTATCAGACATACTTAAAAAAAAAAAATCAAGAAGTTTTTTGACTCCATGAACCCTTTCATGATTGAGATTTACTCAGTTAAGCAAATCCTGTCTGAGTTTATTCATTAGTTATTTAACTATCCATTCATCTTCTATACAGGTTATTCTGTTGTTGGGGCCTGGAGCCTATCCCAGGAGACTTGGGGCATGAGACAGAGTACACCCTAGGCAGAGTGCCAATCCATTGGAGGGCACACATGCACACACACAACAGGCAATTTGGGAACTCCAGTTAACCTAATCTGCATGTCTTTGGATTGTGGGAGGAAACTGGAGAACCCAGAGGAAACCCACCAATATGGCGAGAACATGCAAACTGGAATCGAACACTTGACCCTGGAGCTGCAAGGCCAGAGTGCTGACCACTATGTTGCCATCATTTAACTAAACAAACTTAAAGGACTTTAGTCACTTATAGACAAATACTGAGTGACAGGATGGTGTGATCGGAGCAGGTCCATTAAACAAGGTTAAAACAAAAAACTGGGTTATTTTTCTATAACAGCACACCCACAAATGTTTGTCTTTTATATCACAGAAATGGTGATATAAACAATTCTAGGTTTTTATATATTTATAAAAAAACAAACATATCTTTTATCTTTTTGTCCAGTTACTGTTACATTTAATATTGTGGAACAGCTGTGAAACAAGTTTGTGTTCTTACTTACGTTATAACAGATATTCCCTCACCATCCTCACTTTTGTCCTCTCTCTTGTAGTTACTAAAATAAAATAAAAAAAACACACACACAGCTTGTGCAAAGCATACAGTAAATATCCCTCTGTCCAGAGGATGTTGGAAAAAGTAATTATCTCTGACTTTTACAAAATGTTGACATACAGTTGAAACGAGAAGCTAACATACAACTTATGTGTTTAAATGTACAACAAATACATTTAAACACATTTTTTTTTTCACAATTTCTGACATTTAGAATTTAGTCATCCTAGTAAGCATTCCCAGCCTTAGATCATTTAGGATCACTACTTTATTTTAATAATGCGAAATGTCAATAAAAGTAGAAAAATAAAATATTTCAGTTTTTAATTTCTTGGTATTTCAATGGTAATATTGAATTTAAATTGTTTAACTTGGTCAAACTTTCTGGGTAGATTTTCACATGCTTTTTACAATTAATTGGTGGAATTTAAGGACATTCCTTCTGACAGAACTGGTATCAGGTTTGTAGGATTCCTTGCTAACACACACTTTTTCAGTTCTTCCTTCACATTTTCTATTGGACTGAGGTCAGGGGCACTACAATACCACAACTTTATTAATTTTGGATTTAAGAAGTATGCTTGGGGCCATTGACCATTTGGAAGAACCATTTACAAGCTTTAACTTCTTGATTGATATCTTAAAATTTTGCTTTGATATATCCACATAATTTTCCTTACTCATGATACCATGATGATTTTGTGAAGTGCACCAGTCCCACCTGGAGCAAAGCACTCCAATAACACGATGCTGCCAACCCTGTGCTTTACGGTTAGGGTGATGTTCTTTGGTTCATTAGACCAGAGGATATTCCTCTAAAAAGGGAGATTTTTCTCCCCATGTGCAGTTGCAATCCATAGGAGTTTTCTTGCTGAGCAGCCTTTCAGATTACATCTATATTAGTCTTGTTTTACCATGGATATAGATACTTTGTTACTTTAGTTTCCTTCAATGTCTAAATATGGTCTTTTTCTATTATTCTAGGATTGATTTGTATGTTTTGTACCAAAGTATGCATCTCTTTCCTAAGTGGTATAATGGGTGTGTTATCCCATGGTGTTTATACATGAGTAGTATTGTTTGTTCAGATGAATGTGGTACCTTCACGCATTTGGAAATTGTTCCTAAGGATGACCCAGATTTGTGGAGGTTCTTTCAAAGGTCTTGGCCGATTTCTTTTGATTTCTTTTTCTGTAAAGTCACACAAAGAGGCACAGAGGTTGAAGTAATGTCTTACAAATACATTCAGAAATACACACCCAATTAATTAAAATTATGAAAATTAACCTATCAGAAGCTTCTAAAGCGATTACATAATTTTCTGGAATATTAACTTTAAGTAAGTGAATTAAGCAATTTTTGGAAAAAATTACTTGTGTCATGCATATAGTAGATGTCCTAACTGACTTGCCAGTGGTTAAAACATGTGTTCATGGAGTCAACCTATGTATGTAAACATTCTACTCATTCTAATTCTAGCTAAATGACCTCTTTCAGTTCAGTTATGTGGAGTTTCTGTTGCACAAGTCCCTGTGAGTTTCCTTTGTTACTATAGAAAAAACATAATAGAACGAGCACATTAATATAAACCTGACCAATCAACATCTGAAATTGAGCATGACTGTGGTGCATTTTTATGCAAGGATTTATGGAAAATATATGGCATTTCATACCAGGTCTAGTCATTACACAACAATGTTTCATAAACCAATATTATCTTACCTGCATTATTACTTTTTATCGACCCTGTATCTTTTTCGTGACATAGTTATCTCTCAAACCTAAAAAAAAATTTATTTTATTTTTTTAAACTGTGCAAAATGCTAAGGGTATATCAGAAATACTGAATACCAGCTGAATTTCTGTGGAAAAGGTCAACAAACACACACATAGTTTAGTTGATATAATTATTGAACACTTAAACCCTCTGTTTGGATAAGGATATGTGTCTGCAGGGAGGGGAGCGCCATTATTAGCATTTCATTCTCAGACTCTTTGAAGTTCAGTAAATTCTTGCTAGTCTCAGAACAAGCCGATGGTCTCTCAGTTGTGTAAGAACAGGTGTGTCTGAGCCTCTCACTCTCTCTTTCTCTCTCTGTATGTCTGTCTGTCTGTCTCTCCTTGGCTCCTTAAGGAGTCCAGGTGTGGTTGCCAAAATTATTGTCAACTGAAGTGTTGATGATAGTTTGTCCAAAATCAAACCTTGGCATAAATGTGAAGAAGTTCAGGGCAGTAAATCACACATGTCTAGTGCATACTTTTAAATGTCAGAGGATAAAAATGACCAGTTTAGCATTAATTAAGCTTGCTGAAATTATAGGAAATGCTCTCAGTGTGTGTTTACTATGTTTAAGTCTTTAAAAAGGATGGTGCTGATGATGCACAGACCTAGGGGAAGATTTATGACCTTGATTTTGTTTTTGTGACAAAGACAGTATTTTAGAGTTAAAAAAGACAAATGTGGCAGATGTACTTTGCAGGTAATCTCAGTATTTTTGCTTAGCTGCTTGCTAGTCCTGGGTGACAGGTGATCATTTAGAAAATGCAAGTTCAAAATCTGATGGTGCCATAGCCATCTGTGGTTGGGAGTCCAAGAGAGCGACAGTAAAACTGCATCTCAAACAGTGTGGCTCACTCCAGTTTAGCAACAAATCCAAGCTCAGAGAGAAATGCACAAGTCATAAAATACTCAAAATCAAATTAAAATTATAGAAGTAATTTCAAATTCAAATTTTATTTGTCACATACACAGTCATACACAGTACGATATGCAGTGAAATGCTTATACGACCG
>JAQMYL010000007.1:15689815-15703397 GCA_030014365.1 Clarias pachynema | reverse complement strand
GATTTCGTTATCATTTTGTTGACAAGTGGGGCTTGAAAATTCGCCCACCCCCTTAAGTGGGGAATGACAGAAAATGTGCCCAAATGTGGTTATATGTGTTATGTAGGCCGAAATGTAGTTGCTCCTCAAATAACAAAATGTGTCGTCTAAAGAAACTTTATCTTTCATTCAGTGACTTGACACACTAAGTCAATGACCTTTTCTTTAAAAAATTTTAAGTTAAAGGATGCTTTGCTGGATTAGGGATCCTCAGCACTATCTATCACTAGCATGTATATTTTTATTATTAAAACTTTTCCCTGTTTAAACATCTGAACCTTGAGAAGCCTCGCTGCCGCCAAAGTCGAGTAATTGCTGCTTACTCAAAGATTACTCTGATAAATTACTCAGCTAATTGAAATAATGGTATTTGCCAAAGCTGGTAATTACTTCCAAATAATTAACCACATCTGATTGAAGTGCCTTGAGAGCGGCTAATCAAATAATTTGACCTCGCAGATTTGATTTGAGACATTTCGTAGTGAGTGTGTAAGCGTCATCCTGTGAGAAGGAACGTTGTGCCCTGGGGTGCTCATTTACTCATCTTGTTTATTTATTTACCCCCAGGGTATGTTGCAGCAGTGGCTTTCACACTAACACTGTTGTGTTTCCTTTGATAATAATGTTTCTGTTTAGCATATCAAACAACACAGCAACAATTCCTGCTATACTGTACTTTATGTTTAAAGACTCTGTCGTCCCCCATTGGGCTTTTTTTTTAAAGGTGTGAAGCAGTAAGCAGGAGTATTAATTGGGTGTGAAGAGAAACACAAGGCCTACGTCCATGAACGACCCTTCAGAGGCTCAGGGTTAAGCCTGCGATAAAGACTTCCTGAATTTCCTGTTTCCAGCTTGTTTTAATGCCTGGAAGTAAAAGTAAAAAGAGAGCACCCTGTGTGGTAGGGGTTTATAGACATTTTAAGCTGATCTAAACCTGTACCCTTAACTCTTCCATCATTGAATGGCAATACAATTTGTTGACATTTTTTTGTGCTGCTGTTAGGGGGCTAAGCTTATTAGTGGGGTCTCTGAGAAAGATGACATCATCACATGGAATTGTGTGAGTGTATTGAGTTTACTAAACCCCCTAAATCTGCCCCCTTGCCCCACAATTTACACATACCCTCCTTCATACATTTTAATCTCTGAGTAAACAGGATAGGGAGCCATTAGTTTTAACACGTAAAGCAGAGTTTAAAACATCACAATAAATGAGTAAATAATAATTAAAAAATGCCTGACTCTTAATTGTGTTTCAGTTTTGTGATTTAAGTGTTTAAAAGAGTGCAACAACCACAACAACAACAATAGTAATAATAATAATAATTATAATAAAAAGTTATTATTAATAATAATAATAAGATAATATAAGATGGCCTTGAAATAGAAATAAAAAAGAATAAATCTAAAATATATACTAAATATTAAAATTGTTATACATATTAAATGCAGAGTGAATAAATTAGTTACTATGATACCTGGAAAATGCTTTTTACACTAGAACCATTATCTGAAAGATGTAAAAGTGAATGTTTAATAATGCCCAAGAAAGGTAAATTATGATATATATATATGTCACACACACATACACCTCGAGATGCACATACACACACCATGAGAATGAACAATGGTTGTTCTTATCCACAAGTAAATTCAACAAATTAAATATTTGCTGTATATTTGCAGGGGACACTACCATGTTATGTGTGCGTCTTTGAAGTGTGTGTGTGTGTGTGTGTGTGTGTGTGTGTGTGTGTGTGTGTGTGTGAGAGTGCGTGCGTGTGTGTGTGTTGGTGGGTGGATGGGGGTCTTGCCACAGCCTATAGCTCAGCAATTACAGTGTGGGTCTCCTGAGAGGATTATATGAAGTGCTTAAGGGAGAACAATTGTTTCATCTCGATGGGCAGAAAGCAGCTGCATTGGTGTGTGAGTGTGTGTGTGTGTGTGTGCTTGCGTGTGTGCTTGTGTGTGTGTGTGTGTGTTTCTGTGTATGTGTGTGAGAGAGAGAGAGAGAGAGAGAGAGAGAAAGAAAGTTGTAATGTGTGAGTGTCTGAGTCATATTAACTATGTATTTTTATGTCTCTTATGTGTTGACATTTGGTGATTTATCACCTTGGAATAGAAATATTTTTAGATTTGTATTTAGATGTATAGATGTATAATGTTCCATTTTCCTGTCATTACTTCTGTGTAGTACTATTGTTACAAATTGTGACAGAATTTCTTTTCTTTAATACTTCTGTTGTAATCAATGACACCATTAATGTTTAGTAATTATTGATTGCAATGGGCTAATTCACAGATTTTTTTTTTTTATCACTTTAGTATTTTAATGCCTAACTTCAAACTCAGTGCCTCTTTATTTGACATCATGGCAAAATCAAAAGAATTCAGACAACACCTTAGAAAATTAGACCTCCACAAGTTTGGCTCATCATTGGGAGTAATTTCCAAATGGCTGAAGGTACCACGTTCATCTGTACAAACAATACTAGACAAGTATAAACACCATGGACCACTCAGCCATCATACCACTCAGGAAAGAGCTACTGTATATGATCCCAATTGTATTTCCAAAATTGCATAAAGACTTATCAGTTGTTAGGTACAGTAGTCTCGTTGCTCCACAGTGAAAGCTAAATAAAGGAAAGGCTACAGTTTGTACATGTCATGACTGATTACCTTCACTTAACAATAGTATACTGAAACTGTGATTTTATATCACTTCATAATAATACTGGGAATAACTCATCCTTTGCCTTCTCTAATTTACAGTAAAACACATGAGCATTTGTTTTGTTTACACGGTGTCACCTTCATTTTCCCGTTTGTCTGTGAAACATTTACATCATTTTTTAAATTTTGCATAATAAAATAAGATGCCACTTTTGGTACAACACCAAATGAGTGAGAGCACAGGAGAAGAAACAGGCAGATAAGTGACACAGCAACATGCTAATTGAGCACATTCCTCCTGCGTTTCTCATGAAGGATTGAACTTAGTGAAGCAGACAAGAGAAATGCTAATGAGAGCTGCATCAGTGAGCTGCATCGCCTCCCAGGCGGTTTGATGTTCAGGACCTTAAATTCACTCACATTACTTCAGTTTCACTACATAGAGAACTGAAAAAAGGTGTTTTGGTTGGATGATGTGATAAATTCATGCTATGGTAATCAGCCATTATGGCCATCTGTAGTAAGTTAAACAGTAGGTTTTATAGAGCAGTTAATGGTAAGGTGTTAGTTCCACAGGTTGTCAGCGGATGAGCTAAATATGTGTATTTAAGTAGCTACTTAGCTCTATTCTTCTTGTTCTTTTTCATAACTCAACGTGCCTAAATCCTGTGTACTCTGACATCGCATCACTGACTTTTTTTGGAGCCTGATGGTGAGCTTAACAGTTTAATAATAATAATTATTATTATTATCATTATTATCATTATTACTATTATGTGTAAATATGAAGCTGTTCAGGATACAGGTTACAAATGGAATCCATTCCCAAGTTTTGTCTTTAAGCCGGATTTGTAGCTAAGTCAGAACAGACACATATGCCTTATATTTAGTGTCAATTAGTTAAATGTTTGTCATAGTATATGGCATATATGTTATCTAAAAATTCTTAAACATAATAATTCAGAATACTGAATAATAATAATAATAATAACCTACCAACGACCAATGGAATTTCACCTCTTTATGATCTTTATTATTTCAAATTTTATTTAAATGGCAATTATTTCCATTTTATTTAACGCATCACTAGTTTTTGTAACAGATAAATGCTTTAGAAGAATGGTTGTAAAAAGTTACAAACGAGGTTCATTTCATTTGTCTGTAAACTGGACTTAAGCTGGGGCTGCCTGTATATGGGAGAGTAGACAGTCAATCAGGTTTTATCCTTCAAGAAGTGTACATAAGACTTTTGTTAGTTTACTTCATTGCTCATGCTGCCATTTGACTTTTTACTGGTGTACTGACACTGCTAAATAGCTATCTTTTGGGTAGAATTGGGTATTTTATGTCACTAAATGTGACCTACCTAGTTTTTTTGTATCAGGAAGTAGGCGTTTGATTGGGATTACCACAACTCAGTCACTTTTCTCACAACCTGTTGGTGAAGTTGAGCAATTATTATACTTATTTGTCTACCTCTTGATACACACATATAAAACAACTTCTTATATTTCTCTGAACATTTTAAATCCAAACAGGACATGAAGAAAGGGCAAAGTATAGAACTTATCATTCTTCAACTTTGTGGTAAGAAATGTGTACAAAAGACTAGAGGTGTAACAATATACACAAATATTAGTATTGCAAAATCATTTGCTTGTGCAACTGTGATTTCTGAGGGTTTATAGCTCTTTACTGATAGACTAGATGAAATGTTTGCAGTTAAAATTTTGAATTTTTTAAAAAAAAACTCAGAAGAAGAGTTTTCTATCCACCACCTGTTGATTAAGAAAAGAACGACAGTAGCAATAATAATTATTCTGAAGTAGCACAAAAAAGCTCTTAATTATGGATTCTTTTTAATAATTATAGTAATGTAACTCAAAGTGCTGCTAAAAATGTTGATATTTGATACTTTCAATCTCAATCCAGGCAAGATCTGAGTCTCTAAATTATTGTCATTATCTTCATCATTATTACACAAATTATCACCTTAAAGATGGTGAGGGCAGTGAGCAAAGATGGAGGCTTAATGATTTGTTCACTGCTTTCAGATGAGAACGGAGCAATTAATTACTGGTAATTAATTTTACCTTCTTTTGGAGTGCGTCACAGTGGAACCTTATGTTTAATCCGGCTCATCTCGAATTGATGGGAACCCCTTTTATCCCGACTCTTCTGGAGGTAAGGAGGAACAATCTTTTTATTCATGGGCCTCCATGCTAACACACACATGCACACACACAGAGAGTGAGAGAGAGAGAGAAGAGAGAAAGAGTCTGGCCCTGATTAATGGTTGCTAATTAGCAATGTTAATGACCAGGTGTGCAAATGCAGGCCAGCTCCTCTCAGCATGGAGCTGCTCCTCATTCAGAGACTTCAAAATTCATTCCTACTGACCTCTTCTCCTCGGGCCAGCAACCCACGATGCATCACTCTCTCATTACGCAGAGAACTGAGTGGAGGGAGGCCGGGGGCCTGAGAGTTGCCTGTGTTCCCATTTCTAGCCTCCTGGATTGTATTAATTAAGCACAATCTTGGCCAAGATGGTAGGGGGCAACTGGGAATGGGGTGAGGGAACAGGGGGTGCTGGGGTTGTTGAAGAGTGGTAGGGATGGAAAGAAGGGGGAGGTGGTACAAAGGGAATCAGAGCAATGGAAACTACACTATCATGGGTGTCAGAAATTACTCATTAATTTAAAGCTTTGTAACCCTCAATAATGATCAAGCTGTGATGGAAAAGAGGACACTCAGTAAACTTACAGCTATTGTACAAAATATACAGCATCCCCTTAATGAATTACTGGTTACACAGCACAGATCTTTTAGTATAAGGTATATTTAGCTCTGCTGTAACTTTTTTAAAATTCATATATAGCGCTTTTAACAGGGTTCACACACACATATATATGAACAATATATTACAATATATGATATATTATGTTTACAATATATACAGTGCATCCGGAAAGTATTCACAGCGCATCACTTTTTCCACATTTTGTTATGTCACAGCCTTATTCTAAAATGGATTAAATTCATTTTTTCCTCAGAATTCTACACACAACACCCCATAATGACAACATGAAAAAAGTTTACTTGACATTTTTGCAAATTTATTAAAAATTTTTTAAAAAATGAGAAAGCACATGTACATAAGTATTCACAACCTTTGCAAAATTGAGCTCAGGCGCATACAAATGTAAATATTTGTCATGCCAATCAAGCACCTTTTGAGTTTTTGAGAGAGAACAGTTAGGTGTGCATTACAGTTAGGTAATGTCAATGTACATTTTGTGTAGCATCCAAGCAGAGCAGGAAGAACCAGGATAGCATAAGGGAGAGCTAGAAGGAAACAGACACGAAGCCTCCGTGGAAAGTAAAGCAATCAGTCAGTTAACTGTCAACAAACCTGAGTGGTCAATGAGTTCCCCATAAAACTCTACATCCATGAGTCCTCTAAATCTGCACCTTAACCTAATACAAACTATTCACAAAAGGCTTGGATTTTGTGAATAGATTGACATAAACACAAAAGATTTAACATAAACACAAAAACTGTGTCTAAGTCCTGAACTTTAATTGGAATTTCATAACTTTGGGGCTTTGTAAGAAAAAGCTCTGCCCCCTGTTTTTAGTTTTCATAATACACAGTCCCAACAAACAGCCTGCACCCTTTTATCAAAGTAGGCAGATAATAAAACATTAGCAGCTGACTCAGGTACTGTGGTGTGAGACCATTTAGTGCCATATTGGTTAATAGTACTATTTTAAAATCAATGCAAACATTCACTGAAAGCCAATAGAGGGTATAAAAGATAGGGTTGATGTTCTCATATCTTTGGTTCTAGTGAGGACCCTGGCTGCTACATTCTGGACTAACTGGAGCTTGTTTATGCAACTTACAGTAAAGCATTACAATAATCTAACCTAAAGCTGACAAAAGCATAAACTAGTTTTTCTGCATCATGTAGTGACAATATCTTTCTTATCTTGGCAATATTTCTAAGATTAAATAGTGCTATCCTACTGATATTATTTACATGACCTTCAAATGAATGACTATAGTCAATAATCACGCCAAGGACTTTTAATGTTAGAAAAACTGCTTTTTTCATGATAAAACAGAAAGGACATCCAAAATTATTGTGTTATCAGAAAATATGAATTTCTGTCTTGTAAAAATTAAGTAGGAGGAAGTAGCATGCAGTATCAATTGTCCTTCACAGGTTCTTCAACGATAATAAAGTGTCTCTAATCTGGCTTTGATGAGACATATAACAGTGGAAACTAATACCACACATATCGTGTCACATAGAATCACCATTACAATCTATAAACTGATAACGATCAGTCAAATAAGACTTGAGTCAAGAGAGGGCTGTTCCCTTAACTCCTACAACATTTCTAATCTATTATGGAGAATAGTATAATCAGTGGTGACAAAAGCTACACTAAGGTCAAGTAACAAAAGCAAGGAGACACAATCCTGATCAGAGGCCAGAAGTAGGTCATTTACCACTTTCACCAGCGCCGTCTCACTGCTATGATGAGGCCTAAATCCTGACTGATACATCTCATGAATGATATTGCTAATATAAATATGAGCATAGCTGCTTTGCTACAACCTTATATAAGATATTGGAAATAAAGGAGAAGTTTGATATTAGCCTATAGTTAGACAGGGGTCAAGGACAGGTTTCTTAATTAGGGGTTTAATAACTGTAGTCATTGCTGAGTAAAGAGCTGACTATTTCTGGTGTTATTCATTTGAGAAAACATGTAGGTACATTTTCCACAAACAAGTGAAAGGAGCTGGTGCAGGAGGTCATTTGAACCAAAAGCAATCACAGTGTACAGCTCACTGTGCTTGGACACTGTTTTAGACTGAATTAGTCTTAGGACAAGCTTCAGCAATGTTTACATCTCACTACACCACATCACATTCTCACACTCTATGTAGCTAGCCTCATTGAGAAGAGAGAGAGAGAGAGAGAGAGAGAGTGTGTGTGTATATGAGAGAAAGAGAGAGAGAGAGAGAAAGAAAGACAGATGGTCTTCACTTTGTGGCTGTCTACTAAGCACAATCTTTTTTCATCCCTAATTACATAGATCATGCAACCAAAAGTATGTGGACACCCGAGCATATGCAGGAATGTTCCATTTCAGAGATATAGAAATAAAATGAAGGTGTTCCCTCTTTGTTATTATAATAGCTGCCGTTCTTCTATAAAAGGTGAGGTGATTAGTGAGATTAGATAATGAGGTCTGGTGCACAGTTGGCGTTCCAATTCATCCCAAAGGTGTTCTATGAGGTTCAGGTCATGTCTTTATGCACGTTGCTTTATGCTCAGGGGAATTGTCATGCTAGAACATGTGTCTGCCTTTTAATTCCAATAAAGGACAATCCTCAGCAAACAATCATGTGCCTTTAAAATGGTTGGCAAAAGTTGGCAGAACACCTGAAAAACCTTACTGAAATAATGACTTTTTAAGCTTTTACACACACAAAAAAAATGTAATTAATGTAGCTACTTTCACTTTCACATATAGTTAATTGATAATATTAATAGCTATTTTGTTTTTAAGTTGCCACTTTCACTGAATGTAGAGAAGGAATATCAGAGAGAGAGAGAGAGAAAGAGCGAAAGTGTGTGTGAAACACACACACACACACACACACACACACACACACACACACACACACACAGGTAGGATTTCGTGATAACCGGTGGCAGGACTAAGATGGCCTGCTTAATTCTCGTCCATTCTCGGGCTTGTGAGTGGGAAAGTAGCGTTTATCACACGGCGCGCCACTGAGCTAGGGTTCCCACACACTCTAGTTACATTATTATGGGGTTCGTGGACGTTGCTGGCCAATCGTGACCCTGGGTTCTGGTCAGCTGACCCTGGGTAGGGCAACATGGCGGAAACTCAATCTGTGCGATGGAGTTTCAGGCCGAGCCCATTGATAGCCACCTCCTCTGTCACTGCACTGCAATTTTCAGCTTCAGTTTCACCTTTTGCTTTCATGCTGTGCTGTTCGCTCCCAAGAGCTGGTGTGTGTGTGTGTGTGTGTGTGCAGGTGTGGGTGTGAGAGAGAGAGAAAGAGAGAGAAAGAGAGAGAGAAAATAGAGAAAGACAGTTTGGAGTGGACTTTTGTACACAGGTGCTATGATGGAGCACCACCTAGCTGACATTACAGCCGTCTTTGCAGAGTCTGTGCTTCTCAATAACACCCTTTTACAATGTTACTTCCTGCTGGGTGATATCACACCATTTCTCCTCCAGCTAAACCCATGAGGGTGCATGAGTTTCACCAGGTCAAAAACATAATGGGATTTTTTTTTTTTGGGAAATAACATTCAAACTGCATAAGCCAATTCCATAAACTGTAAGATAGTGTTATATTAGCTTGAGACTAACAGTTATACGGGTACTACTGTTTTTTGTTGGCACTAATAATTACTGAACAGGCCACACCCACAGGCACCAAACTACAAGCAACACGAGTAAAAAACATGGCTTTGTGACACAGAACACTACTGAAACATTCAATATGTGTACTCAATAATACTTTTTATTGAGGTTAAGCGTGTTTTCTAAAAGCATTTGAAAGGTTTTTGCCTTGTCACTGAGAAAGTGAATATGCAAGAGAGATTTACTGGACATGCTCTCTGAGAGAAAAGGATGAGGTTGATTTTTATTAGTGTTTTGTTATATGACAGAGGTACTGATTTGTGAATATTATCTTAAATTTTTTTTGATGCCTTAATTAATTTAATGAAAGGATTCAAAATATTTATTTTATGTAACATTTATTGCAGTGAAACTGTAGCCCTTTTAGCAAGGAGCATATTTAGCCATTTTGTTGCTTTACTGTGTTTTAATAAATATATAGCGGCCAGGATTGTGCAATATCAAGTGACCAGTCATTTTTGTGCACAACCTAGGCAATATGATAAACTGAATTTTTATTTAAATCCCAAATAAGGTGGAATGGTGGCTTAGTGATTAGCACTGTCACTTTGCACCTTCAGTGTCCAGGTTCAATTCCCGGCCAGGTTCGATTCCCGCCTTTGTGTGCATGGAGTTTGCATGTTATCCCTTTGTTTGGTGGGCTTCCTCTGGGTACTCCGGTTTCCTCCCACAGTCAAAAGACATGTAGATCAGGCTAAATAGCGTTCCCAAATTGCCTGTATGTAGGTGTGTGTATCTGTGTGCCCTGCGGTGGCTTGCCACCTTGTCCAGGGTGTACTCCGCCTCGTGATCTAAGTCTCCTGGGATAGACTCCAGGCCCCTTGTGACCTGTAACCCTGTATACAGGATAAAGTGGTATAGATGATGAGTGAGTGAGTGAGTGAGTAAATCCCAAATGCATAGTTTGATGTCTGATGCTTCTGCCTTTAACACACCCCAGCAGGAATTTTGTAAAAAGCAGTTTTTTAAAATTAGCCATTAACCAATGTTTGTTGCTAGCATGTATCCATGCCACTTGGGTTTTAAGGAATGAATAAAAAAAAAAAGAAAGAATGAATTAGTTCATTAATATACATAATTATGATAGATATTTACAATGACATATTACAATGGCATTAATTTGCATGTGTTGGCACATTGGTATAGTGATTAGCACTGTGACCATGAACCCTCAGGGTCAAGGGTTCGAGTCCACCTCCGGTCTGTGCGCATGGAGTTTCTATGTTCTCCCTGTGCTTGGTGGGTTTCCTCTGGGTACTCAGGTTTCCTTACACAGTCCAAAGGAATGCAAAGTAGGCTAACTGATGTTTCAAGATTTCAAAGTGAATAAGTGTGAGTGTGTTAAGGTTCAGTGATTCCAGCTGAACAACATTCCAGGTTTCACAACATTAGCATGTTCTAGTCTGCTTCATTTCCCATGATACATTGCTCAACATTCAAGGGTTCAACATACACCATAATTAGATATGGACAGACATGTTTTATAGCAATAATTGCCATATTAGTTGCCATGCCATCTTACATTAATCAATTGCATAACAAATAGTGAATGTTTCAAAGCCTTTGAGCTAAATTTATTGATGTTATGAACTGACATTAGGTACATCCACCTAGGAATTTGTTTTATGCAAGGAAAGTATCTGTTTTAAAATTTGACATTAAGTCTCAAGTTTCGAATTTAGCATAATGACAGGTGGAATAAAGCAAGGTCTCAGACTGTTGAAGATCTCTTCATCTGGTCAGTGTGGGTTAAGGAGTGATCGAACGAGTGATTGACACGCTTCCTGTTTGGCTGAATTGAAACCTGAGCCACTCTTGCCACTTTAAGCTCTGTAGGCAGAAAGTTCAGCTGAACTTGATGGTTAATTCTCATGGCTCTGTGACCCCGTGTGAAAGCAGATAGCCTCTTTTGATATGGGGGGGCGCCGTCTACCCTGCTTGTGAAATGATTCGGACACAGGTTCACACCCATCGGCTTATCAGTGTCTGTGGAAATAAAGCATTCTATCCTGCTGTGATTAGCATGGAAATCATGTTTTATACTCACTTCACCTGTAAAATGTAGCTCACTAGTAAATGTGATAAACTATGAATGAAGGGAAGTCTTCTTTATGTATTTTGTTAATCATATTCTAATGTAGTAGAAGAATGTCAGTGGAGTTGGAAAATTACATAAGACTTAATTCATAAGTTAATATAATAATGTATAACTATTATACTGTATATACTTATTTAAATTATTCTTTAAAAAACTATAACTATACATTTTAGTACTTTAAAATTCTATTTAAATCCCTATAGGAAATCTTTTTTAGATAATTACAAAGCAAACCGTGATTGATTTTTTGAATGCATCTCAAAGGAGTGAAGAAATTGTATGTACTGTATTAAAAGTTAATATAATTAAAAGTAGAAATATTAAACCAAATATATACTGTAGTTGAAAGTCAAAAAATGTCAACTTTAAACATGCTTAAATATCACTAAGTACATCAGGAAAAGGTAATTCCCCTTGATCCTGCTTGATGAGCTACCTCAGCAAGCAAATCCTAAGGTAAAGATGACACTAACTCACATCATCCACATCATCCTTGCTGATATTATTTGATATGATATTTAATAACTATTTGGAATCAATGCTAATGCATTAGCACTAAAATCAAGAATTGATTATCTACTAACTTAAGCTTTAAAATACACGCATGTTCGTGCATACAAACACACACACACACACACACACACACACACACACACACACACACACATGGAATCACTGCTCTCTGACAGAGACTCTAGGTACTGAATCTTTAACAAGGAACCTCTCTAATGATGCTTGCTTTTGCTTTACTACGCGCATGCACACACATGTGGTCACAATGTAAACCATACAATAAATAAACAGCACACGCGCGCATGTTGACTATATGAGTGACGCACGCGCACTGAGATTGAGCATGGGAGACGATTACCCATAATCCTGCAGCGTGCAAGAAAAAAGAACCATCGTATATCAACTTAAATTTTATTTTAAAATATTGCTCATCTTGCAAAATGCTCGCAGACCAAGTTACTCGCAATCCAAGGTTCCACTGTACTAATATACCTAAATACCCCTAAATACACACACCTCAGTATGACTAAATATAACAAAAAATTTGGATAAACGGAATATCGCTATTATATATAAAAGTAAATTGCTTTTGTATTTTGCTTTTTAAAAAATTGTAAAGAGGTTTCCTCTTAAAAAGTATTCATTTTCAGTAATACTTGTGTAAAATACATATCTTCCAAAATTACAAATACTTTGCTTATAACAATTTTCCAATTAGCACCCAATTTTTTTCCACACCCATTTTTCATACTTTTTTGGTATATGAAGCACATATTGATCAGCTTGTTGACACAAATGTAACTGCTCATGTTAATACATAACTTTGTAATCAAGGTCTCTTCAGTTTTCTTTATGACATTCTGCATTCCTATGCACATCGTGTAATTATTCACTACTTTTTACTCAATAATTCGGCTGAATTCCATGCAGGAAAAATGTGACGAGACACACAGTGCTAACAACTCAAGGCTTCCACCTTTCCACTCTGAACATTTGGACAATATTTATAAGACTCTAACATTCAGAGTGGAAATAACTTTACCAAGGCCACGTTCCTGTTAGCTCTCTCACTGTTCCTATTTTGTGTGTGTGTTAGCATTCATGTTATTAATTAAATTAAAAAGTTTAAACTATTTCAGTGTGGGAAAAAAAACTGTAGCGAACTGTGTGTAGATCACCATTGAGCTTCTAGTAAAAACGTTCAAATATGATTGTCAAATTGGATGTTTTAGCAAATGTTAGCAAGATCTGTCCACCAATTTCCATGAATCAACTTTTTTTAAACAAAACAAAACAAAAAAAAACACAGCACATACACCATTAATTGTTCAGTGCTTGTGCAAGTATCACATTTAATACCCCCTCTCCATGTTTAGATGGTTAGAATTAGTTTAAATTATTTTAACACATTTGCAGTGGTTGAGGAAGTGGTTGAATTGAGGATGGAAGGTATTCATTAAAATTGCATATAAGTTTTAGTTTTGCACTTTTAAGGAATGATGTACAAATTAATCTGCATATAATTTTTGAAACTTTTGTTGATTTATTGACCTTCAGCTGTGTGGAAACAAACTCCACTCTTATATACATGTTAGCTGCATACACTAGCTCCAGTTTATCCTCACATACTGTACATCTCAGTGACATGAAACACACCTTACGTAGCCAATTAAAGAAAAGCATTTACGAGACCACAGCTATCAAAGATCTGAGAAAGGAAGTGCACACACACACACACACACACACACACACACACACACACACACACACACACAC
>JAQMYL010000007.1:15662815-15679883 GCA_030014365.1 Clarias pachynema | reverse complement strand
TTAAGTTCTTTTAAAATCGGATACTTTAAGACTTTTACTCAAGTCTTATTGGAATTGGTGACTTGTAACTTGTAATGTCATTTTACAGTAAGGTATCTGTACTTTTACTCAAGTATGGTTTTCAGGTACTCTTTACACCTCTGCTCAACACATTACAGAAAACCTTATGAATTTTTTAATTATTTTATTATTCTTTTTTTAAAAATGTATGTGTAGCATCTGCCACATAAATCCCTGTAAAGGAACTACAGTAATGATAATATATTCTAATGAGTACATTCATATAAACCTGATTGATGTGATTAACTACTGTCAGAGCTGTACAGAAAGTTGATGAGCACGTTCTGACCAATCACCATCTAGAATTTAACAACACTGTGGAATAAATGTACACTCTGTCACACAGGTTTTTGGTGTGTGTGTGTGTGTGTGTGTGTGTGTGTGTGTGTGTGTGGAGGGGCCCCACTGAGCTGGTGCAGTTACAGCAACAGCAGCTGGTGAGCAGGAATCTTCACCCAGGCAGAGTCAGGAAAAGTGACTGCAGGGAACAGACTGACACCGGACTCTCTCTCTCTCTCTCTCTCTCAAATCCCTCTGCTTTACTTCTCAACTTTTTATCTGTCTATCTATCTTTTCAACTCTTACATTTATACTCTCTCTCTCTTTTTACTCTCTCCACCTGTCTCTCTGTCCAACTATCAATCTTTCCCTCATTCTTTATTTTATAATTTAAATTCTGTTGTCTGATCTCTCGTTTTCAAAATTCCAAGAATCACCTGTCTTTCTAGTCTACCTACACCTCTCTTCCTGGCTTTCTTTCTGTCCTTTTCTTCTCTCTGTTTCTGTATCTTAGCATGTCTGCATCAAAATATATCTTTCTGTCCCTTTCTCACTATCACGTTTTCTTTGTTTCTCTCATCTTGTCTCTCTCTATTTATCTGTCTTCCTCTCTCCTCCTATCTGTTACTTTATCAGTTCCTTCACATCCCCATTCTATCCCCTGGTCCTATCTGTATCTATGTCTTAATGTCACTCTCTTTTTCTAATTATTCCTCTTCTCTTTTTCCTTAACTTCTGTCTTCAACTTCTCTATCTGTTCATCTTATTCTCTTTCTCTCACATTGTCTATCTCTACCCCTCCCTCGTTTTTTTCTGTCCCTACTATCCTGTACTTCACTCTCTCTTTCTATCTATATTTTTAGTGTCATTATACCCATTCTCTCTCTCTCTCTCTCTCTCTCTCTGTCCTGAATAAGAGACAGAATTTCAGTTCTCACATCTTCCTAAAACAAGGCCTCGGCTCCACCCAGTAATGTTACCCGTCTTCTCTCGCCATGTGTATTGTTCTCGATCCCCTTGGTGCATGACACACTTTTTTTGGGCTCCTCTTGCACTTGTCTGTCGCTCTCTCTGAGCCATCAGAGAGCAAACTCAATCCCTCGTTCTTTCCCTGTGAGCGGACTGTTCCAGCGCAGCCACGTTCGGGTTAAATTACACTCGGGTGAAACCAGTAATCAGTGCTGCAGGGATGGCTTCTTTTACTTTCTTTTCTGCAGAAGGATTAACGCTGGCTTTATTTTGCATGACTAATCTCCAAAAGAACACAATCACTCATCCTCCAAATATTATCTTCAGTAACATGACAAACTATGGATGTGTTAATAATCCTTCCTTGGATTTGTTGCTGTATAGCTACACAATTTTTACTCTGTCCAGTAAATTGCCATGTAAAGGGTAAACTTCAAGCAAAAGAAAAAGAGATTCTGGTGGGTGATCAGTTGTTTATAGCTGCAATAATGTAATTGAGAACATGGACTAATTTCACTATAGTTGAACAAGTTCTGACACCCAGTGCAAAGTATGCAGGGCAAGTGTAAAGATTCAAGTGTAATTATAGACAAATCTCAAAATTCCTGATGTCTATGGAGATTCTCAGTCATCCAGGTGAGGTTATTTGGAAGTTGAGTCATGTCAACTGGACCTCTTTCTTGTTAGGTAGATCTATCCAAGAAGATACTTGGATGAGGAGTTAAATCTACCTAACAAGAAAGTAGTCGACATGACTCAACTAACAGAGGACATTCCTGATGTAATTACTAATTAGTCTTAATTTTATCCTTCTGTGTGTATGAGTGTTTGTGTGTGTGTGTGTGTGTGTATGTGAGAGAGAGAGAGAGAGAGAGAGAGATTGTGAGCTAAACAGTTTGATCGCTGTCATCAGATTGATCCACCATAGTGCGCTGAGAGAAACCAGAGCCCGAGCACTCGTGTTACAGTGTAGTAATTAGCTTCACCAGTCACTAATCTCGCTCTCTCTCTCTCTCTCTCTCTCTCTATCTCTCTTCCTCTCTCTCTCTTTCTTTTTCTCTCTTACTCACACACATACACACGGCTGACTGGCATTTTATTAGTTGAAGAGAAGGCCTGTAAAATGAATTATGAAAATGATTTATCTTGAATAATAAGGCAAAGAAGCCATGCCTCCTTCAATGGGAGAGACAAGTAGACAGGCCATAATTCCTTCAGGAGGATTGACAAGTATACAGGGCCTGCCTCATTACCTAGAACTGGCAAGTACACAGACCCCACCTCCTTCTCTAGGACTGAAAATTACATAAGCCATGCCTCTTACCCAGCAATGACAGATTCAGAGGCCATGCCTCCTTCCCTAGGATTGACAGGTACTCAGATTGCACCACCTTCTCCAGGACTAAAAGTACACAGTCCATGCCTCTTCTTCAGTACCCGACAGGTACTCAGGTCATGACCTCTTCAGTAAAATAAGGAATAAGCAATTTCTTATTTTTAAAAAAAATCCATAGAACACTTTAACACATGGATCCCTGATGCTCTACAGACACAATTAGGAGATCCATGGTTCTAGATCAATTAAATGTTTGACACTACAATGACAGTTGGCATTACTGGGTGGAGCTGAGGCCTTGTTTTAGGAATATGTGAGAGAGTTAGACATGTAGTGACCTTCTTAGAAAGGATTTATAAAAGTAAGTTAGGTTAGAAAAAACTCTCTGTTGTAAGATTCTACATAAAAAAAAACTAAAATTTTAAAGGTTCCACATTTTACCATAAAGCATTCTTTAAAAGTATGTTGAATAAATGTTTTCACTGCCAAAAGGATTCTTCATGAAATCCTTTCTAAAAGACAAAAATGCTATTGTACAGTTCTATGTAATGCCATTTAAGGAATGACTAAAGAAACATTACAAAGACATATGAGACACATTTTTTATAATATCCAAAAAATATAGTAGTATACTGTAGTAATATATCTTCTAGCAAAGTACTAATCAAAACAGCTAAAAGGTGTATTTGACTGCTCTATATCAGATTGATTGCTTTCTTTGCTACTAAAATTATTTTAGCTAATACATCGATGCATTGTTCATAAATAAAATAGAATATTAATAATAGCAGATAAATGTTTAATAATTGTAGAGTCATAGAATCCCCAGTGGTTGTTGCGTTGTTCTTAAGCATTTCACTGCATATCATATGGTGTATGGTTGTGTACATGAAAAATAAAATTTTAGTTGTTCCTGTGTGCGTGTGTGTACAGTATGTGTGCATGTGTGTAAGAAAGAGAGAGTGAGAGAGCCCCCCCCAGCAATGTAGTTTGCTAACAGAAACCTGTGGAAGTTCATATCTTTGTGGGGACCCAATGTGCTACTGTTTGGCTGATCCTCACAAGGAAGGAGGAAGGTCAATGAAAGGTCCTTATAAGGATAGTAAGACAAGTGTGTGTATGTGTGTGTGTGTGTGTGTGTGTGTGTGTGTGTGTGTGTGTGTGTGTGTGTGACTAGTTGACAATCTCTGAGTGCATAGATCTCTTTAATCTCTCCTTTGGGAGCTTTCTATACTGCTCAATAACTGCCTGCCGAATCCACTCAGAGTTCCTCTATGATGGAGAGAAAAACCTCTCCTCCGTCCACATCCCTCCCACAACCCTTTCCAGATTAACTCCGCAATCCTTTAATAACCATCTCTTTTTTCCTTTTCCTTTCCTCACTATCCACCCTTCTCCAGCCCCCTGTGGTTTCACTTGGGCCACTTTACTTCAAGAGGCCATCTTTTATTTCTCCCTCAGTGCTGTAATGACAGCACAGCTATTAATTAATTGCACACGTAATTGCAAAATTAAGTTTTTGGGAAAGTCGGTAATGATCTGCGGAATTACACGATGAGGTCACATTGTGAGGGACTAAGGGATTTTTGGATGTTGTGTGTGTAATCCAGCTGTACTTTTCCAGGCTCTGTCTGTAATCTTTATAAAGTCGTGTCATGGTCATCACTCTTTCCTGACCAGAGAGCAAGAAAATGAGCAATCCTCTCCTGATTTCGACTTTCGCCCACTTTAATTAACTCTGCTGTAAGATAATAGGCGGGATCTGAAGCCGAGTGCGAAAAAGTTTCGACAGTAATTTCGACATCTTGTCGCTCTTTGAGGCCAAAATGAGACGTGAAAGCCTTCTCTGATCTGTTTATTGTGTGCCACATTGGAGAGAAGATGCGTGGTGTTTCTGCTCCGTTTGATATGAAGGACATTTATTGTTCAGCCAAAGCAGGAATTCTGTAGAATGGAGCGAAGTGTCTTCATGGCCGAATCGTTTTGTTTGAAATGATTCAGATCGATTTTTCAGCACAAAAGCTTTCAAATTGGAATTGAAACACCATTTGACCAATCCAGTTTGACTGAAACACATCTAATTAAAACTGATTCCTATTTCACTCTTATTTATTTATTTATTTTTAAATATTTTATTGCCTTTACTGTTAATAATATAATATACGCTTTATACACAATGCTTTGCATATGTATTCACCTCCCTTGAACATATGCATATTATAGGGTTGCAGCACATACTGTAGCTGAAATGGAATGAATTGTGATTTTATGACATAAATCTATGCAAATAAAAATAAACATCAATATTTTGGGAATGAAAAAAGATCAAGGAAAATAGAATTTCAAAATTTTAAAAAATAACCTGGTTTCACCAGTGTGCACAGCCTTTTATAATGTAGTAGGTGACTGATCAGAATTAACTAATCACATTCAAACTCATGTTCAAAACTAATGATCATACATCTCTCAAGAATGAAGTGATTCTGTTTAATTCACAAATAAAGATACTTTTTTTACTGTGGTGTTTTCTACTGACCAGCATATATGCACCGAAGGAAGGAAGATACAGATAAAACACTGGCCCTGGTGTCATAGTTCTCTGGGGCTGAGTTTCTAGGTTGAGTTGTACTCTGGGAGTTAGACTTCTGGCACATATTTGACCTATTGGAACTTATTTTTGATAGGTATCAGGGATACAAAACAATTTACACTATAAAATGCCATAAACGTGATCATCTACAAGGGGAGAAACTGAGCACCATAATGATTATGTTACCAAGAACAGGATGTCATCAAAACAAAAATACAAAAAAGAAAAAGGGAGGAAGTATGCTAAGTTGGTAGTCTCACACCAAACATCCTCAGTGCTGTATCACACCCTGGAGTGTGTGTTGAATATTTATTAAAATATTTATTACTGATTTTTAAATTTTTTTATCTGAAATATATATTTTTTTGGATTAATTATGCATTTTGGTGAAACCAAATCTAGTGCCACACTTAATAAAAATGGAATATTTATTAGCATTCAGCTAATAATAATGTTCACTGACACAATGCACAATGTGTGTGCGTATGAGATGCTGATAGTTTGTGTGTTTCTCATGCAGTTCTGTTTACGCCAATGAAAGGCTTTTATTCAGCACCTAGACTAGTCTGTTTCCCAGGAGTGTCGTCCTCCCTCCCTGTCTCTCTGTGTGTCTCCCTGTCTGTCTCTCTACCTGTTTGTCTCTCTCTTTGCCTACTTCTCTTCCTATTTGTCTTTCTTTTTGTCTCTCTCTCTCTGTCTTTTTCTATTTGTCATTGTCTCTCTGTCTGTCTCTCTGTTTTTCTATCTGTTTTTCTGTCTCTTTTTCTGTCTCTATCTGTCATACACTCTCTCTCTCTTTCTCTCTCTGTCACTGTCTATCTATCGCTCTCTCTCTCTCTCTCTCTCTCTCTCTCTGTATAATAAGGTGTTGTTCTGAGGTCTGTCTGCCTCCTTGGTGACGGATAGATGAGAAGTGCAGTGTGAGCGCTGGGACTTGAATGTGATCTGGGTCAGGGCGCACACACAGACACACACAAATGCACACAGTTCTGTATATAACCTATATGCCATACATACTGTACATGACTATACTATATAGTGTATACCTTAACATCCTGACCATAATAACCATACAAACACAATATGTCCTATCAGTATTGACCCTATACACTCTGACAACGCCCTGTACACAATAACCATATTAAACCCTATACACTCTGACAGTGTCCTAAATGGGCATTGGTGGTTCAGTGGTATGGTTTCTTGCCTCCCATGCAGAAGGCCTGCATTCATTTCCCACCCAATGCCCAAACCTCAGCCAGAGTGCAGGTCCCAAGGCTGGAAAAAAGGGAGGTTGCATCAGGAAGGGCATCCGGTGTAAACCTGTTGGCAACCCATCAAATGGAGCAGCTGAAAGACCAAGAACAACTCTGACAGTGTCCTTTAGACCCTGGTCATATTAACCCTATACACTTTAAAATGCCACATACACCCTAACAATACTAACCTTATACAGTCTAACCATGCTTACCTTATAAACCATAATCATTGTAATTCTATAATTTCTACACATACTAATCATATCAAACCCATACACGTTAACCAAACAAACCCCCAATAAACCCCCAAACCAAACTTATGCTAAACACCCTATATAGTACTTACCATTCTATACACACATATAGGTACACACCTATTCTACACGAACCATTCTAATTCCTATACACAGTAACTTTACTAACCCTATATACATACATGTGATTCTTACTTGCTGACACAAAACACCCTAAATACCTTACTAAACACAATCAAATTCTACTAATCCTCCACAACTTTATCACCTACAGTAACCATATCAACACTTTGTACCCTTAACCAACACTCTCTGCACATCCAATACATTCTTTTGCTTTGTCTCTTTCTTCTTCTTCTTCTTCTTCTTTTGGTAGCACAATATACCTTACCCATACTCTCCATAAAAAGACACTCTAACAATACTAAGTCTAAAACCCAAGCCACACCAACAACATAACCATACTAAAACTATACACCCTAATGACTCAACTATTCTAAAAACACTCTAAACTCACTATACACACTAACTATGGAGCTTGTGCAAGTGACAGAATTAGTGACACCTTGTTGATGCTGCCCTATTGCTTGTCCAGCGGTAGTGAAAGATAGTCTCCAGGGCTTGAAATTTACCGTGCCAGAGCCTCGCTCTGTGGTAAACTGGAAACTTATGAGATGGAAAATCTAAAACAGCAATAGGAAATACATTCCAGACATGATCATTGTAATGTGTTTAAAACCTGTTTGATACAAAAAGTTTCAAACAAGTTCACATATATTACCCAAAGTATCAAAACATTAATGCAAAACCTTCAAAAAAATAATAAAAACAGTCTCTTTTAGAAATGTATTCCCATTGTCTAACATGAATTTATGAACTTTTACCACCTTTTTAAAGACTTTGATTAGCATGATGTGCTCAACACTGTGCTTTCATGGGTTTATGCCTGTGCCTTGGTTCGACCCTCTAAGGTAAGACAAACTTATCTTACTCTTTAACAGAAGGGTATAGCCTAAGGTGCATGACATATAGACACGCAGAGTGTAGCGGGTGCACTGACGTGCATATTCTGCCAAAAGCAGATTAACATTGTGCACAATGGCTGAGGGAAAGTCCAGCAGTAAGCATTTATGCAGACATGTTCGACACTTTGGTCTATCTGCTGGTTTATCTTCTGAATATAGCTGTAACATAGCAAACGGAAGAGCAACATAAAAGCCAGAACTATTTTCTTACCTAAGGCATAATAAAATGATGTCAGCCATTGGCTGATTAGTGTATTAGCTTAATTGCCAGAGGGTTATTGTTTGGAGTCAGAATTCATTAAATTTCTTGGAGGCAGATACTTAAATCTGAATCTAAAGATACATTTAACATTCAACTTTCTGTCACTAGTTTTAGGGATAGCACATGCTAAAATTACATTTACTTTATACTGTAGACCTACAGTTTGATAGTGGAAGGGATGGCAACTCTGGCATATCACTCATGCATTTGCTCTCACTTACTCACTCATCATCTAAATAGCATTATCCTGGAGCCTATCCCAGGAGACTTAGGGCACGAGGTGGGGTGCATACTGGACAAGGTGGCAATCCATCGCGGAGCACACAAATATACACACACATACTGTTAAATTTTTGAACACTAAGTAGCCTTTGTGTAGGTCTTTGGACTGCAGGAAACTCGGAGGACCCAGAGGAAACCCACCAAGCACCAGGAGAATATGCAACTCCATGCACACAGAGGCGGGAATCGAACCTGGCTGACAATCAAACCCAGGTGCAAGGCGACAGTGCTAACTACTAAGCCACTGTGCTGCAACTCATGAATTTAATTAAAATTTAAATCTTTTGACACATACATTGCTTAAAATAACTGTCTAGAAGATTTACAGCTTTGATAAAGCAGGGTTTTTGGAACCCAACACAAGGATCGGGTATAAGGTGAGTATAACTGGCAAGATGGCCAAAGCAACAAATCACTTGACAATTTTACATAGCTGCAGAGGTCAAGACAACACCCAAATACCCCTAACAGTGGCAACCACCTTAAAAACTCTAACTTCAGTAGCGCAAACCTAGTTCAAGAATGCTTGAAACCCTCGATACCCATAGCAACTCTACCTCTTGTAGTGACAATCATAATAGTTCTAGTTCATGAAACATGAACATGCTCCAAATATATCTTAAATGTCATTTTACACCCCAATTTTGCTGTAGAGGAGAGAGGATAAAAAAAAAAAAACCTTGCCAAACTATTTGGACTGTTAGTGCTCTCCCATTTAGCAAGAGAACAAGCAGGAGGGGACGGTCGATCACATTTATCCACAGTTTACACCTTTTTTTTGATCTCTGAGCTCAGCATAGATCATGTTTCCAATGAAAGAAAGGTGAGGGAAAGGGAGGGCTGGAAGGGGATAGAAAAAAGTTCTCTCAGTGCTAAGTTGGATTGAAAAGTGAGCTTGGTGCTGACAGCTAAATGCGCTAATTTTCTTTTGGGTGCTCGGTTTGTCTTACTGATTGGCAGATAAAGTCAAGGAATCAGACCAAACTCATCATGGTGATGTCAGCCACCATGAAGGAAGCCAAAACTTTAGAATATACAGTATCACAGTGATTTTTTGATTAGTTACAATAAACAAATTGCTCTGAGAGCCTTTTTATCTTTTATCACACAGCAATTTGCCAACAATTAAATTTTTTTGTTAATTCAAGAATGATGCATTACAAATTATATTAATTTACTATTCAAAATTAACAATGTTAACTGTCCATGATGCAAATAAGTTCCTCTTTTGCCAGGTTAATGTTAGTAGAGGTACGGTAGATGGTAGTGCAGATTCTATATTAATATGTGATGTACAAGCAAAACAAATCAAAGACATCAAACAACAATCATGAACATAATCTAAGGTCACAAAATGACAAACAGGTTATAAGTGATACTGAGTCACACACAACATTTAACAATCTTGACTATCAACCGAATTCCTGTTTTAGCCTTCCTATAGATTAATATAGGTAAAGGGTGGATGGAAGTGCAGATTATGTTTTATCTGTCATTAAAATGATATGAAAAGAGACTCAATAACATAAGCTATAGTCACATGAACATATAGGTCATAATTCCAGTCACAGTCGTTATTTGCCACTAGGCCAACACACTGATTATAAAACCCCCCATTGTGCAATCTTTGGCACTTCTGATTCTCCTACTGAGCCCACTTACCTCAGTTACTTATATGTCTGCTGCATCCATATACAGTCTAGTGCTTTGTCAGGTTGGTGTCATGTAGGTGTAGGTGGATGCAAGTGCAGCTTACAAATGCTACACCAAAAGTGCTTTGCAATTCCCCATACAGGGTGATTCATTTGAAAGAGGCCCTGAATATTCTGTAATAACTCTCACTAGGATGAAACAATCTGAATGAAACATGTACAGTGTGCTCTGCAGTATATGGAGCTTTGAGAATGACAGGATGCACTGAGTCGGATACATAAGGTAGGCCCCAGACAGCCATTGCGCCATTAAATGTTGTACCCCTTCACTCAGTCACTCGACTTCTCATTAGGATGATAGGATTACAGTAATGAGCAGCTTCTTCATACTGTGAACCTGTTGGGTCACCAATTCATTTAAGCGATGTCAAAGTGAATTTTTGAGCATATATGATGTTCCTGACGTACCCTTAAATAGTGTTACTTAGACGATGGTACGGAAACAGGAAACAACTATATCATTGATACCTTCTCATGGGATTGGAACATGGAACATGGAGAGTCATGTCGAAATGTGTCTAGCAGAAAATGGAGATTACGCCCAGCATTGCATGTTCGATTACACATATGTCAAGGTATGTAGCATATTTTTTTGGTTTAAATTGTTTTATTATAGTGAGAGTTAATACAGAATATTCGGGGCCTCTTTCGAGTGAATCACCCTGTATTTTTCACCATAAAGTTTCATGTTACTTAAATCTAATTTTAATATCAGTAAGCCTGTTGCTTGTGAAAGAGATGCTAATAATGGTAATGGTAATGCTAGCAATGATGCTAATAGCACCCCTACCCACGTTTGAGTTGAACTCCTGATTTAGGAATTAGGAAAAGGGTGACTTATATTTTGCATCTCAAACTGCTAGCTTCAATGGAGCCATGACATGTGCAATTTGATGTAATTATCACCTTTTTCTCAGTATGACAGCTAATAAGTGCACCGTCTTCCCTGTAGCCCGAGCAAACACAATGGCTGCGCAATAATCACCTGGGTATTTTTTCTCCTCTTTTTTAAAAGTTGCATTAGAGTGGTGATTACGTATAATATCGACTTCTTATCTGCTCAGGGCTGTGCTTCATTACACCTACTGTATCCCTTACATTACAGTGCCGTGAAACCCGAATCAAACCCCCTTCATCAAAAGGCCCAGTTTAGATGTCAAAAGCCGACTGGGGTTCATTAAGACTTACGCAGACAAAGCAGCATTCAGGCCTGGAAACGGGAAAAAACAAGGCAACCCACAGTACGACACAACTACTGATGACTCGTTTCAATATTTTCAGTGGACATTTTGATGATATCCAAGTGAGGTTTGCTCAGTGGAGTGTGCCGAACAAAAGGGCTGATTGAGTGTGAGGGGAGAATAGAGCTTGTTCACATTGTCTAATGCTTTTGCAAAAGCTAAAAGACTGCTGGGAAAGTGAGACTCATGGGGGGAAAAAAGCAGCACTAGGGGGCAGTGCCACTGCATTGGCGGGTTAAAAAGGAGAGGGGGGGAAAAATTCCCTTTTTATCCCAATTTGAGTTTTGTTGAAAATACATTAAAGTTGCATTGGGAACTGTTTTTAGTCAAAGTAGCACATTTATAAAATTTATGTGTACTTAATTGAAGTCTATTTTAGAGCCGTGTGTAGAGCCGAAAGGTGTTCGTAAATATTACACAATGATTACAGTGGTAATGCATGTATTCTTAAACTATAAAAATCTATAATATGTAAACTGCAAAAATAAACTGATCACTTGGCTTTTTTACTTTTCATGATTTTATCAATTATTTTAGTTAATCTTATTTCTACATTTCATATAGTCCTACAATGTGTTTTAGATAAGAGATCTCTTTCTTTTATGAAGATTTCTTTTTATTTAAATATTTTATTCATTGTTGCACATGTTATTTTGGAAAATAATTTTTATTTAAACCAGACAGTTTGGAGTAACGTAGGGACACTTTCTCAGCTATTTTTTTCTCCTTGTGAACTGTTCAGGTGCCCTTCACAGTGACATCATTCTAGTCACAGATGTTTTCCTCCACTTTAAGCATACAGGACACACACACACACACACACACACAAAACAGGGGCCAGTAAAACCAGGGCCAGCTTCTGCTGAGGCCGTTACCCACAATTCACGACGATGCTGGATAGTTCCCACTAGGTTCTGGTCGGCCTGGAAACGGCAACTTATTAATCTTGTGATGGAGGGCCAGCTGCCTGAATCACCACTGACCTGCTTGTGCTTGTGTGCTTTCTCTGTTTCTACTTCATTTACTTCCAGTTTCTTGGCTGTTTAAGGCTAAAGGAAAGAAAAAAACATGTCACTTTAACCTGCGTAATACACTGATGCGTGAAAAAGTTTGCTAAAAAGATTCATTGATGAAGGAATTTTTATATAATTTTTGTTTTAAAATAAAAGTTTTGGTTTTGGTTTTACATATTTTGCGATATGTGATTAGGTGATTGAAAGGCACTAAATACTGTACATTGAATAAATATGTAAAATAAAAATAAGTAGGTTGACAAGAAGATAAGACAGACATAACAGACAATAGTTTTCTCACTTTAATGTTGTTTATTTTTTTTTAAATGTTAACAAGTGTTCAAGTTACTATTAAGTAACTTTTAATGTGCATTTATTTATTCTTTTCTGTGCTCAAAAAATGCAAACTATGTCACTTAAATATTAATAAATTATATATCCATCAGGACAGGACATAAACATGTGTTATTTTTAAGGTTTTCTTGCAATTCCTGTATCCCATCCATCTCTTTTTACGTTAAAAAGAAATGCCTGTTTCTGATGAGGTTGGCTAATTCAGGCCAAGCGCTTCAGTTCCCCAAGCTTTAATGATATTCCCGCAGCATATCGGACCGCCGTTGCCTGGAGACCGGATTTCAGCTCGGCCCCTCTATCCATTCCCACACATCAGAGCTCTGAAAAGCAAAGTTTTTTTCCTCCGGGAGCTTTTGATTCGGTCCGGGCCGAGGCCCTTCCCCCTGCTGGGGCGGTTTGGGTGGGCAGGACGCTGGTCACACATCAAGGCCTGGAAACAAAGCCCCCAGGAAACCTGCCTTACACACACACACACACACACATTCTCTGTACATGGACTTATTGCACTGACCTCCATTTTTTTCAACAACAATTCAGAGTTTTATGCTCACATTACTTTCTTAGCATGTCCCCAAGTGTTTTATTCCTCTTATACCACAGCGATTTGCCAACAATTTTTAATTCTTTAAAACAAGTCAAATCTGCTCTTGCCATTCATTCCATTAATGGCCCATCTTTTTTCTCTCTCTTGACGTTAATCAGACCAAAATATGCAGCTTACTGAGAAACCACAAAGAGAAAACTCATCTGTCCTGAAGAAAACATAAAGTTGAAGCATTACCCTCACAGTGACGTTGGAGAATCCTTCAGGAAAACCTTACCATAAAGAAAAAAAAATCACTATATCAACGATTTTTTAAAAATCTGTTTACATGGAGGACCACCGTACAAGCCCCTGTAAACAAGCTGTTAATACAGAAATGTATTTGACTGAGCGCTTTAATACAATTCTGTGATTTGCAGCTACTGTCAGAGCTGCTGGTATAAAAAAATTCAAAACCTGTGACCAATCACAAGTCTTCACGAATTCAGACTTCTAAAGTGCTTTGGTGTAATGACTTTTAGTGAGTTTCAAAGACATATCACATAAATTCTTCCATGTGTATCATACATCATTAACCTCTCCCTCTCAATTGAGATACAGGTAATTATCATTTTGTGCACTGTACAGTATATAATATATGGGCGTAGATAATCATGGCTGGTCTATATTATAAAATATTAGATGACGATATATCAATAAACAGTGGGCCCATAATTATCGTTCTAATAGTTTATAATTGTGACTATTATATTTTAATGTGATGTATTCTGATACTGAAATTTCTTCAGTACAATTTTAGTTATTTGTATGTTGACTCAAAAAATAAACAACTAAACACCAGCTGTGTGATGAACCAACAAGAACACAGTAAACATTTACCAAAGACATGTGTATTGTATCAAAATTTTTTATATATTACAAACTTCAAAGATTTTCAATTGCTAAACACATCTTAGAGCTCCCCTGGTTCTTCCACATCGTACAAATTAGCCACACTTTTCCTGTTGTATTATGTGAATGGAGTATGAATTGTCGAGGATGTTGCTGTCAGTCATACTCAAGCAAGAACTCGTCTCATATTGCAGTGGAAAATAAAGGCAGCATTTGTGAAGGGCCTTATCGAGACGGTGTGGTGTAGGCCAGCAATGTGATAAGGTCTGGCAACAACGAGAAGACTGTTTCTGCACTCCTGGATAGACCTAGTCCTTCGTCCTGAAAGACAGAGGGCAGTAATTTTTGTTTGTATGGATATTTATGAAATTTTTAAACTTTTAATACAGGACAAATACTACAGTTTGATCTCTCATCATCAATTTCTTTCCATTTCTAGAGTTTTGATATAGGGCACACGCTCTACGTTTGCTGACCCAGCTACTGTATTTTAAGTAAGCACAGTGTTTTTAAACATTAAAATTTGTGCCAATTTTATTTTGTCTTTTGATGTAATGTGATCACAAACATTTCTACATTATTGCACATTTTCATAATGTTAGATTTGGTCTAACCAGATGTCACATATGTTGCCGCTCTCAGAAGCTTGCAGTATTATGATGCCCATTTCCGTATTGCTTAGTGTTTGTTTTCATTGTCATATGCATTCTGTTTTGGTTCATGCCTTGTCACGTACTGATGGACCAGCCTTCCAAGCCACAGTCATGCCTGAGGTTGGCGAGGACATGACTGCTCTTTCACCAGATTCTGGAAATAATGTCTGAGGAGTTCTGAGTAGGACTCTACAGTACCTCCAATCAGTTCCATGTCTGCTCCTTCACCCTGCTGGGACGAGCTTTGGTTTTAGTTATCCCTGCCTTGGAGCCCTGGGAACCTTGTGAACAACTTGCCAATCAATGCAGGATCTGCTTAGGAGCTATGCCTTTGTGGTGGTTCCCTTTTATTTAATTGTTCAAATTTCTTTATTCTGTTGGAAGTATATGAAGTATTTGGTTCACAGCAAAATGTGAAACGTTTTCCATTTTTGGCAAATTATTTTCCTTTGAATTTCCTTCTTTTAGAAGCTTTGAACTTCCAGGTTTGAGGTAAACCGCAACATGGAGTGACCTCATTTCATAGCAAAATTCGAAGCATAGTAAAAAGCCAACAGCACTGCTTCTTTCTATCACATGATCAGTGAAGGAAAACTGCTGTGCACAAGAGCAGGTGTTATGAATAAACCAAATGTGTTCAGTGGATTTTGGAGAAATCTATGAAAAAAGGTTGTTTACTCTGCAGTTACTACAGCATTAATGAAGTACAGGTATGTGTCGCTTAACATACATGATGCTTCTCTTTTTTCTCTCTTGCTCCTGCTATTATTAGCACTAGTTTGTTGCAATAGGGAGCCACAATACATTTATAGTAATATTGTCAAAGGAAAATTAAACAGAGAGACAGTGGAAAGATTTGTGTACAAAATAAACTGTTGTGTTTTGAGATGTCTGATTTTGTCCTGTATGTACTGTTTTACATTTGGATTTCTAAATTTTACTGTATCTTAATCATAACAGATGTATATGCAGTCAAGCAATGAAAGAATACATGGTTTATGCCTGTGCTGCGATGATATGGTTTATACCTTTACTATGAAAAGACGCAGTCGTCAACTATTTTTAACACTTTTGTGGCTGAGAAAGAAAGCATTCACAAAAAAATCTCTATTAGTTTGCAATATTTAAAAATGTTTGAATTAATTAAGTTGTCTTGTTTTGCTGTCAAACTGTTTTAATATTAATTAAAAGTCCTTCTAAAAAGTTTTTCTAGATGGTCTAAAGATGGTTTTCATGTAATGTTTTGTAAGCAGTACAATACAACAGTTTTTAATATTACGTTTTAAGTATTCATTTCTTGTATTAACTGAAGCAAGAATGTTCTTCTATACTATGCCCCAACCATGCCATGCTCTGCCTGAACCATGCCCTGCTCTATCCTATGATTTGCCAAAATCATGCATACTTTAACTAAAATATGCCCTGGTTTGCTTGAGAAATGCCCTGTTCTGCATGAATCATGCTGTGTGATGTCCTCTAGCTTCAAATAAGTCCTGTTTTTACCACCTGCTAGCTTTGAGAATTATATGCTTCCTCTTCCAGCTGGTTCTGAGGAAGTCATGTTGGAGCCACCACCTGGTTTTAAGAACCTGTGCTAGCTTCGATGGCATCACGCCTGTGCCACACCCTAGTTTCAATAACATCCTGCTTGTGCCACACTCTAGCTTCGGTGGCGTCATGCTTGCTCTGCACCCCAGCTTCAATGATGGCCAAGCTTGCTCCATACCCCATTGTACTGGCGCCATCGTCTGCCTTTGAGGACGTCATGCTAATGTCAAGCTGTCCCCAAAGGCCCAAAAAGTGGCTGGTCAAGTCCCAGCCCAGTGCCCAGTTCAAGTTCAATCCTTAGGCCCGTGTCAAGTTTCTTTGCCATGTACTCATTCCAAGTTCTAGTATGCCAAGCATAAACTCGGTACCCAAACCAAGTTGCAACATGGTCCACTTGTTAAGGTAGACAAAGGAGGTTTCTTTCCCGTTATTCTTCACCACTGGATTTTGTGATTTGTTTGAGACTCATGTTTTTGACAGGAGATAAAGAGAATTTTGAATTCTCTTTACTTCCTGCATTAACTCAGTCCAGGTGCTGAGCATTTTTATTAATTTGTATCATTATCGCAGGCGAAGATGTGCAGATGTTCTGAAACTGACATTGATTTTAGTTGCATATGTTTGGTGATGTGTTTATGAGACTATTGTCTTTATTTCTTTGTTTTGGTCCACACCAGTGGTTCCCAAACTTTTTGCTGTGTGCACCCCTTTCTAATAGTTCCTCCGAGTCCATATATTCAAGGCCGCTGCACATCTCCATAGAAGAGGCCGATGTAGATGGTTCATCCCTACTGTC